>CAVNYN010284288.1:0-127977 GCA_963692815.1 Nyctanthes arbor-tristis | reverse complement strand
ACTCTTTCCCTACCGACGCTCTTCCGATCTAGTTTATCATTGCAAATGTCCAATTGGAATCTTGTGCTTGATGTGTAATTTTTTGTGGTTAATATATAATGGTAATAAGTTAAAGTTGAAACTACTTGTAGGACTTAAATGTCAGCTTGATCATTACCTTCTTATGTAATCCGGATTTTATTTTTATTTTATATTATTCCGATCTCTACTATTATTTTTTGGGTTTTTGTGTTTGCGTGTAATCTCAAATTGATTATATTTCCCATCTTCTCTTTCGGTTCCTCTCTAAATTATTTATCTTAACTTGCTCTCTTTGATGCGTAAAGTAATGACGTCATGTGCATTTTTTGAAGTCCAGTTTACGGATCTCTATTGCTCTACCTTGAGATATGTGAGTTTAAACATTCTGCTGTCTTTGAATAAGAGTAGGAACTCTTAATTATTTTATATGGTGCATTGATCTATATTGATGAGTGTTCTCTTGATTTTTAATCTTGCCTTTTCGGGAAGTCAGTTCTAAAGAAGATGGTGTTTTTAATATTCTTGGCCAACATAATAAAAAAATTTTCTGTGGAAGCAGTTCCTTCAGCTATGATTAAACCATGTATATATAATTTTTTTTTTTCTTTTTTATGTTTTGGAAACATAAGTTGGTCACGTTCACAAATACTACACAGTTCTCCAATAATCTCACTCAATTCTTTTTCTAAATTGAAATAGAAATAAAAGTCTTAATGGGCTAAACTTTGTATTGAGGTCCTAACCCCCCCCCCCGCCCCCCAAAACCAAAAAACTTGGTTGGGGTGGGGGGGTTGCTTTGAACCGTTGCCCACTGCCGGGGGAAGGGGGTTCAGATTGGGGAGTAGGATGAAGTGAAGTTTCTTTGGGCCAAACTGAAGTTTTCTACTTTTCTTGATTGGTCAGATCAATGCTCACAGCCTCTCCAACTGCTCTACTATCATCAGAAAATATTGCCAATGAAATAATAGGGAAAACGACTCCATCTACCAGTGAATGCGGATCTAGCTCAAGGGTGAGTATACTTTTTCTATAAGTCTAATAGGCCTTCATTCTGTGAGTTTAAATTTGAATTAGTTAAGAGTCAATATAAAGGTTTTGTGTTGAGGTCAAGTGCTATGGTTATACCAGTCAGTATTAAGCTCTTGTCTCCTAATGTGTCAGTCAGGCGATTTAATTTTTTGAATGGTTCTTAATTTATTAAACATGTAAGCAAATACAATTCTGATGAAGACAGATAAGATGGGGGCTGCTGCGATTTTATTTCCCGCATCTGCTATTTAGTTGCCTTTTTTTTTTTTGTTGCATTTAGATGACATTACAATATTTATGATTTGCTTATCATAGAAGAAATTTTCTATTAAATAGTACGTCAAGTATTCTTAAAGTTGAATGTCAGTCTTGTACTTGACATTGGCATGCATCTTTTTTAGTGAAGTATGCATCTCCCATACAATCCACACTTACATTACATTGATGATCCCACTTCTAAAATTCTGGTTAGTTACAAAAGAAGATTTGTGCATTTCCTGAAATTTGCTGTCTATTTTCTTCACTGATAGATAATGCTGCCCTTTTCCACTTCTTTATAACCTTACCGATGCTTTTGTAGAATGTGGCACAATTTACCTTGAACGCTGTTATTGCAGAAGCTGGAAGCTTTCTGTTTTTCTTGTTATGTTATTTACGAACCATATTGATGCTGCCATGGCAAAATTGTAGGGACAGCAGCAGACTGGAACTGACCTGCCATACAATGAAGGCCATAACTATGATGTCCTTGAGGAATTTTCAGATAGTTTTGTCCAGTGGGTGAATCATGGAGAGACGCTCTGTCATTGAGGTGTTGATCCAGTTCCCTGCACTTTTTTGTTGCATTCATCTAAACATTTTCTCATGGCTCCTGTCCAGCAAGGATGGATGCTTGCATTGTGGAGGAAGAAGGATGAGGAGAAACAAAGTATGATTTATCAAGAATCATTTTGTTTGACATTTTCTAGGGAGAACCATACTCTTATCCTGCAATGTGCTTCATTCAGTCGCAAAGCCTTCATCTGGAGCCTGATTTGGTAGCATAAAAAAGAAAAAGCCAACAGGTTTAACATTTTTTTTCTTTTAAAATTCCGAATCTTTTATCATTTTTCTTGTATGGAATCTAGGTTACTGTTTGTAAATAAATATATGTGTATATGTAAGTATTAATCTCGGGGAGCTTTACAGTTGCAGCAATAGGCCGTTGATTCTTTACATCCAAGTTATGGTTTTAACTTGTGATAGTAACTACAATTGTCAATTAAGTGTTTGAATTTGAGTTTGATAATCTGTCTCTGACAAGTTGAACCTAAGGTTCCTCTCATGGTACCACCATTTGTATGCAAGTACTGCTCTCTGATGAGCAGGATTCTAGAATTTCTTAGGTTTTTCAAATTTAGTTAGCTGTTGACCTCTACTTATAAGGGAAATGAATGTCACAGTAGTAGGACTTCTGCAGTCTTTTTCTTTTTAACTGTCGTTAACCTTCGGTCATGCGTGGACGTTGTCAAGGGCTGTATTTTTGTATTCATTTCTAAATTTTCACTCTGGTGAACAGTTGCATATACATGCTACAGGGTGCAGACAGTATCAACTTTTCGTTTTGGTGCCATGCAATGCAATGCAATGCGGTAGACGGTACTAATGTATTATTGGTCGTCATAAGCGGGTCGTTCTGGAGTTATTTTTTCTATTTTTCGAATGAGCATGATGCTTACTAACCCCCACCAAAAGGCGTGGGGCTGACCTACAGTGGCACACGACGCTCTTCCGATCTCAAATATTTTGAGTGTTGCTAAAATGAGCACAACGTCCATTTGATCGTTCTCAGGTCATTTCATACTCAAGTTTTGTATGTAAAACTTCATTAGAAAAGTCCTTAGGCATTTTAAATAATTAAAAGATGAAAAATGAAGTCTAATTACCAAATTTTCCCCATTTTCAAAATTTTACTAATGAAAATTTTGGATAAAAAATCATTGTTTCGAGTATGAAGTACTAATCGATGGTAAGTTTCAAACAGTGATGTAAAAATATTAAGGATATAAATAAATAGTTAATTAAAGTTCATGATCAATTATTGCAACCAAAATGTGATGTGTGTATGTGTATATATGGAAAATTTTCAAGTCAATTCAATGCATCTTTATTCAAAATTTAACCAGCGCTTCATTTCAAATTTATAGAAAAGTTGCCGTGGTCATCGTCATAACTATTTTATTACTATTAGATTATTACATGTGCTTTGTACGGGTAGAATTTTTAAGAAATTTCATACATAATGTATTTCAGTACTTGTCTTTATCATACTTGATGTCGTAAAGAATCTAATAATTATTAATTAGTATATCATATAATAATATAAATTTTATTTTACATGTTATTATGTTTGCATATTGGCAAAATAAATTTTTTATATATAATAATATTATATATATGCTTCTTTTAAGATTTTTTAGACGGTCATTCCAATTAATTGAAGCGAAATTCAGCTTAAATATATGGTTTCATTTCGCTTTTTCACAAAATTAAGAATTGTGTTGGAAAAACACATTTTGCGATTTGTGTTCCTAATCTATTCATATTTATGAGTAGAATTCAAAATTAAAAGTTATAATTAAATTAATAAATAGGGTATAGATTTGCAAAGAAATGTAAGTTAGACTTTTTGATATAGAAAGGGGACTATATATTTAGACATCTTAAAAAGAAAAATGTGATCAAATAATTGGATTAGTGGAATAATTTTTTTGTGAAGTTCTCTTTCTTCTTGTAGATTTTCGTCAAATTAAAATATCAATGTATGAGTTTTTAAGACTGACTAAGAATTGATTAGAATTCAACCCGTGCGCTGCATGGGAAGGTAAATTCCCAAGGTTTCATATTTTTCAAAAAAAAATCACATTAAATAAATTGCAAAAAAAAATATTTTCAATAATTAAGTCAAATGAAATAAGAGTTAAATTCACAAAAGGTACTTAACTTTTGAGTTAAGAATCAGTTGGGTCTCCAACCTTCTTTTCTGCTCTCTAGTATCCCTAACCTTTCATAAATTCCCACGATAGGTCCTTTTTGCCATTATTCGATCATTTTTTTTTTTAAAAATAACAGTTATACTCTTAACTTTTTAATTTTAAAAATAAAATATTTTAAAAAAATAAAAAAATTTAAAAAAAAGAAAAAATCCACTCGCACCCCAAGAATTGCGCTAGAAACGATAGTAGACTGTTGCCATTTCTAGCAGCATTCATGCAACAAAATGCTACCACTTCCGGCAGCAACAATTGTGGGATGAATCCCCCAAAAATGTTGAAGGAAACGGCAGCATTCTTGCTGTTGTTTCTGGCAGCATAGGGGGGATTAACCCCACCCCCAAAAAATCCTAAAGGAAGCGGCAGCATTTTTGGGGGGATTTACCTCCAATTTTTCCTTTTTTTTGGGGGGGATTTCTTTTTTTTTAAATTTTTTATTAGTTTTAAATATTTTATTTTTAAAATTAGAAAGTTAAGGGCATAACAGTTATTTTTTTGAAAAATTGATGGAATAATGGTAACAAAGACCTATCGTGCAAATATATGAAAGGTTGGGGGACACTAGAGAGCCAAAAAAAAGTTGGAGACCTAGTTGATTCTTAACTCAAATATTAAGGAACCTTTGTGAAATTAACCCATGAAATAATAACATGAATCTAATCGATATTTTATAGATTTCGCATATCTCATCCACTAAGCTAATAAAATCTTGAGTACTCAAAAAACTCTTAAGAAATATTCTACATAAAAATGTAGTATAAAATTGCATTTAACATGAAAAACGTATAATGACGTATGAGTCCAGTTTCAGTGTTGTATGTATAATGACTAAAAAATTATTTGCGGTAAAAAAATTAATAGGACATATTACCAACGACAAATGCTAATTATATATATAGATATTATATTATTATTAAAATTTATATATTCATTAAGAGAACTAAGTCCCGATACCTTTTGTACCTCGATTTTCTCCTTTTTTATTTGGTAAATATTGCGGTAATTATTCTTTTTCTTTTTAACAAAAAACTTTTGGAAAAGAACTCAGAGAATATTTGAATATGTGATAATTGAATTTAACACTCAAACTTTAATAAAAGTTATGCGGGATACAGTAGGTCCTGAATTGCAAGTCGTTAATAAAAGTGAGAAGGCTATAACATAAGTTTAATGACAAAATTATTATGACACCTAATCAAAGTCAGGAAGAAACACCTGAAGTTTTGCCAATCAATTTGCTAGAGTACCATCCAAGGTTCAAGTTCACGGCACCCACTCTCTTGAATGAAATGAATGAATGAATGAATTGAGATGAGAAATAAGGAGGAGAGCTAAATAATAAATATAGAGGAGAAAGGAAAGGGAGTGGAAATCTAAATGAATGAATTGGGAGGATGAAAAATAGGGAAGAGAGTTGAATAATAATATATAGAGTAGAAACGAAGGGGGGGGGGGGGAGGGAATCAATATTTCACTTTGACTTTGAGGAAACGGACAATCATTGAAATCTTCATTAGCTCCCACTTTTATGATGTTACGGTGTTAGGTACTATATTCTAATCTTTAGTAATTTAATAATAAGTATGCTACCAATAAATTTCTACCTTTTATTATAGTATGCCCTTCAAGGGGGGCATGCATGCGAGAAGGAAGTTTGAGTAATAATATGGAGACTGCGTCCCTACTATAGATTTGATAATTTCTCTAAGTATGAAGACATTTTTATGTTTGGTCACTGGATTATTCTTCCATATGAAAATTTGATTATCAATTGTTTCAATAAGAATACTTATCATTGGCTAAAATACAACCAGTTTGTATATAATCATACAATCAAATTTTTCAGTTCAGTAAATTATATTTATTTGATAAAGTCTTGGAGATCGGAAGATAATAATGCCTTTAATAGCTACATATGCTGATTTTAAGAATGAGACTGTTACTTTTCGGTATATATATTGTATGTGCAATTGAATAGGTATGACATTTCAATGGTTATAAATCCTTCTTTGGATCTTTATTTTGAGTGAATTGAGTGTTTTTTTTATGTCTGGTCCTGTGATATAGGAATGTCTTTAACATAACATTTTTGAACAACTAATGAGGTTGGGGAAAGAAATGTTATTAGAAAGGATTGATTAGTGGAAGATAAGGGGAAAAAAATATAGTCCACGACCGTATTCTTTGCGGAAAAAATTCTTTTTCTCAGCTCTTTTTAAATGTTATGTTTCTTACTGTTGAGTCCAATTTTTAATTTAAATAATGAATATTTTATCACTTTTGCTATGACTTCAACGAATGTTTGCAAATAAAGATTAAATGATTTGTATTTGAATCCATTACGTGCAACATTATTACTTTTCTTGGACACCAACTATGCAACAACATAAATGGTGACTTATGGTCGCACTGGTTGATCATGTTCTGATAATTCTTATATACAAACTTATATTATAATTTTACCTGTGCAACGTACAGACAGGAAAATCTAGTTAATTAATAATGCCAGACATGAGCAAAAGGCGGAAAAGATTTTCTAGTTGTACCAGACAATTCTTTTTTAATATATATATATATATAGAGAGAGAGAGAGAGAGAGAGAGAGAGAGATTGTTATTAGGGTAATTTTCAGTGTAAGTACCCAACTTTTCAACTTTCTATCTTTGTCTTTATTTATTATTATTTTTTTTGGATAAACTAGGTTTTCAACCTTTTATTTATTATAATACTATTATATATCTGGGTTTAATTAGGGATATGAGGCTTTATCTAAGCCTATTTGCGTTTTCCCTCATCCCAATGCCACTTTGGTAGATTTCAAGTGTTATATATATAAAATAAAAAAGGAAATCAAAAATCAAAGCAGATGTCTCTCTCTCTGTGTGTGTGCACCACCAAGGCTAGCGCCACTGCATCGCCACCATCACACGCCTCCACCACGTCCCGACGCCACCACTACGGCTGTTGAAGTCTCGCTTTATAATTTTTTTTTTTTCTTATTTTGAAATTTAGGATTCGATTTTTTTTAGGGGGGTCTTTTATCTTATTTTGATTTTGGATTCATTTTTGGTTGATACTTTAAATCTGATTTAGTGAGTTGATTAGAATTTTTATATTTTCTTGAGGTTTCAAATTAAAGTTCAAATTAGGGTTTGAAATTTGGCGATTTGAATTAGGGTTTGAATTAGCTACGAATGTTGTATTGTTTGTGATTGGTTTCTTATGAAAATTGTGACTGATTTGTGACTCCCTAGCTGTTGGTGTGATGGTGATAGTGAAATTTGTGAGTTAGAGTTCTCATGGTTGGTGTGTGGTGGTTTGTGACTCACAGAAATTGTGACCGAAGATGTCATTGTGACCCGTCAGAATCGACGTGTGACTAGTCGGTGGTGAATCACACGGTGACTCGCCGATGATAGGTCACACCGTGTGACTCACCAAAGACAAGTCACACTGTGACTCCTTGTGACGGTCACATTGTGGTCACAATGGAGTAATTGAAATTTCTAAACTGTACAACATAGACCCGAATTATTGAAGTGTATGTAAGTTTGTATTTTTCAATAAAACTCTTATATCTGTGAATTCTATTGAGTCAGATCGGGCTCCTATATGAAGCTTATAGGAGCTCGATGTGTGACTTGGTTGAATTTTGTTAGTTCTAGGTAGAACTTGATTTGGCTCTTTAAAAAAACTACATTATATCCCAAACATCACTTTCGTCCTTTACATTTCCGTTTTCACCATTAAACGCTATTAAAATGATTACTATCTCTTGTTTCTTTACTGCCATTATTTGTCCTTAACTTTTCAATTTTTATACAGTTTTGTCCCTATCAGGACCTCCAAACTTTCATTTATTGTTGCGTTATGTCTCCTTAACACTTTCAGTATCCAACATTTTAATTTTCACGTTTGATACCTATTAAAATTACCATTATAATACCCTTAATTCTTTAAATGAAAAATAAAAAACAACAGAAAATAAGAAGTTCATCCACTGTAGCCCATCCTAACACAACCCAATGACAACAGCAAAATAATGATAACAAAAAAAAACTCAACCTATAATGGTCTTAATAGATATCCAATCCACGTAAAGAAAAAAAATTTGCCGATCTAAGTATCGGCGAGACGAATTGAATCGGGTTTCTTGATCTAACACAAACCAAGTGGTAGACACTGATCTAGGTAGATCCACCCAAAAAACTAAGTCTTAACTTATAAAAAATTGGAGATAACCTTAATATTCTAATTCTAATTCTAATTTCTTATCTCTTTATGTGATTATCACCTTGATTTAGCCCCCCGATCTAGTATCCGTCTTTATCTAATCTGATCCACTAATTGCGGATCACTATGTGGATTTCGGGGAACCAAAAATTTTGCGAGAAAGGGAAAATTTTGCTTTCTTTTTCTACTAAAAATGGCATCATTCTATTTCGACAGTAGTAAAAAGAAGCATGACAGATTTAAAGTGAATCGGGCTTGATTCATGTCACCCGTAAATCCAATCTTCATTTGATGGATCAAATTGTATCGATGCGTATAATGGATTAGAGACGAAAAGAAAGAGGGACAAACAGAAAATTTGAATTAGGGCATTAAGGTTAGGTTTCATTTTTGTAAATTGAAAATGATTTCTTTTTTGGTAGATCGACTCTGATTCCTATCTACTACGTGATCTGTAAAGGTCGGATATGTTGAGTCGATTTTAGGATCAACAACTTTTTTACGCGGATTAGATATCTTTCAAGTTTGGTGCAGTTCAAGTTTTTGTTACCACTATTTCCGATATGTGTTGCTGGGGTGCGATGGGTTAGAATGTGTTGATTTCTTACTTTTTTTATTGTTCTTTAGTTTTTTATTTTTATTTAAATAAGTAAGGGTAGTAATTAAAAGGTTGGGGACAAAATTTGTTAGTGGGGGCTTAACGCGACAATAAATGACAGGTAACGAATTCTTAGAAGTTGAAAATGGGATGTAGACAAAATTATTTAAAAATTGAAAGGTTGGAGACTTATGGTGGAAATAAGGAATCTAGGGTATAATTGATAGGGTTAATGGTGAAAACTAAAAGCTTTGGGAACGAAAAGTGACCTTGAAGATATAATACCTTAATTAATGAAATGTTATGGCCTGCTGAGCCAAAAAAAAGATAGAGACAAAATTGATATAAAATTGAAATGTTGGGGGACTTAGAATGAAAATTACTCTTATTATTATAATTTTAGTCAACAAATATAGATAAATTAGAAAAAGGGAAAGAAACTTTCATTAAGATAAAAAATGACTTTACAACTTTTTAGCCTTCTTGTCAAGAGTCGGCAAGAAAGTTAACATGATGTATAAAGTGATTCGTTTTAAAAACACATGATATCTATTGAAACTATAAGAGCTTGTTTGATCCTTTTTATTTGTCAAAACCTGGAAAATTTATAATGAGGAGAGAGGTAGAATGTGTATTGAGAATATAAAAAGGTTTAAAATATGTTATTATAATTGAATAATTATCAAATTAAATGTCAAATCAGTAGTAGGTAGAATTATAAGTTGGTAAAATAAAAAGCTACAAACAAGCTCTAAAATTGACTTAAACGAAAAACATAACATGAATGTTAAAAGAAAAGAATTATGAAAAGTGATACCTCTTTCCATTCATTGATAGATGATATTTATACACATTACACAATATCTCGTACTGACTTTTCTACCAAGATATAAACATATATAGCAACCGACTATCTACATCACATACATACCATACATAAGAAAATTGACTTTCCTAATACTCTCCCTCAAGTTGGAGAGTAAATATCCCTTACTCCCAACTTGCATGACATAGGAGAAAAACGATCATTCCCCAATGCCTTTGCAAAAATACCAGCGAGCTGGCTTCCTGAATAACATATCTAGTGACGACTGAGCCATCTTATATTTTGTCTCTTACAAAATGACAATCCATCTCGATATGCCTAGTACGCTCATGGAAAATAGGGTTTATCACGATGTACATCGCAGCTTTAGTGTCACAAAACAATTCAGCTGGTGCATTATGTAACACGCCTAAATCTTAAAGTAACACAATCAAGATAACTCACACCATGTTCCTATCATGGCACGATATTCTACTTCGGCTGGAGAGAGAGAGAGAGAGGGAGAGCACACTTTTTATCTTTTTGACTTCCAAGAAATTAATAAAGATCCTAGAAAAATACAAAGATCCTAGAAAAATTCAATAGCATGTAGTTGATCTTCTAGTAAGTGGACAGCCTGCCCAATCAGAATCACAAAAGACTCTCGACTCTAAATCATTGATAGAAGAAAAAAAACAAGCCTTGTCCCTGTGCATTTTTCAAATAACGCACTACACGAAGCGCCGCATCCATGTGAGACTTTCTAGGTTGATGCATGAACCTGCTCAACATATGGACCGAAAAAGTAATGTCTCGCCTGGACACAGTAAGATATATCAACGTCCCAACCAATCTTCTGTAACTACCCAGATCCTTAAGCAAGTCATCTTTATCAGATAACTTTAATTCACGTTCCATATGTGTCTAGACTGGCGCTGCTCCTAACAATCCTATGTTTTTGATAATTTCAAGAGCATATTTCCACTGTGAAATGAAAAATCCCATTAACAGACCTTGAGATTTCAATTCCCAGAAAATATTTTAAATCTCATAAATCTTTAAGCTGAAATCTGGCATACAAAAACTCTTTTACTTCAGCAATACTTTGAGCGCCATTCCCCGATATCAAGATATCATCAACATAAATTAAAAAAGCAACAAAGGATTTTCCTTGCCTTTTGGTAAATAAAGAATAATCTGCCTTTGATTGTTGGAAACTAGCTGATAGAATTGCTTGAGTGAATTTTTCAAACCATTGTCGAGATGCCTGCTTTAACCCATATAATAACTTATGAAGTTTTGCAAACCAAATTCTCCCCGTCTTTGAAGCCCTGTTAGAGGAGACATATAAATTTCCTCATGTAGATCAAAATGTAAAAATGCATTATTGACATCTATTTGATGAAGTGACCACTCCCGAGCTACGGCCAAAACAAGTAGGCACCGCACAGATGTTATTTTTGTAGTGGGTGAGAAAGTTTCTTGATAATTAACACCTTCCAATTGAGTATAACCCTTTGTTACCAAACACGCCTTATACCGTTTCACGATTCCATCTGAGCAATATTTCACTTTATAGACCCATCAATATTCAATTGGGATTTTTCAGGCTAGAAGAGTGACAAGAGTTTGTGTACAATTTTTCTCAAGAGCTTGCAATTCCAAATCCATGGCATCTCGCCATTCTGAATGTGCGGAAGCTTCTGAATAAGATGTAGGTTCAACAACTTTGCTTGCTTGAGCAATATAAGAAAGATGACTAGGTCGATATCGATGATAGGTGATGTAATTTCTCAATGGATTACGAATACATAAATTCGAATCTGGAAACAATGGGGACAATTGATCTGGAGTAACAACTGTGGCATTGGAACAATAATAATCTTTGTAATTCATTGGTGGCGTAATATTGAGAGTAGAGTGGCGGAGAGTGTGAGCTGTGGATTCAACAGTAATAGTCGTCGGTTAGTAGTGACAGATGAGGTTGAGATGTCACTTGATTGCTCTACAGTTGGATATATTGACGGTTCAGCTGGGAATTCCATATGAAGTGGTTCATTGAGAGGGGCTGTTGGTGAGTGAATAAGGAAAGTGATGCCATGGGTTGGAGTTGATGAATGGGAACCATGACCATGTGATTGAATAGTGAGGCTCATGTTAGGTGTTTGATGAAATATGAGATTTGGTATGGGAATGGCAGATTTAGGTGAAGAATCATTATTTGGGATAAGATGAACCGACTTGTAAGGAAAAAAATCCTTATGGAATACCATATCCCGACAGACAAAAATTTTCTTAATTGATAAATCCATAAGTTTATATCCCTTTTGTCCAATAGGACATCCAATAAAGACACAAGTCACAGCCCTATGATCAAATTTATTTGTCACACGAGTGTTGGTTGCATAAGCTAAAATCCAAAATTTCGAAAATAAGAGAAATTTGGTGGTTTGGAATATAGAAGTTCAAAAGGAGTCTTAAGACAAATAATTGGTGATGGTAGACGATTAATGATATGCACGGTAGTAAGAACACATTCTCTCCAAAAATATTTAAGGAGTCAGGCTTGAAATTTTAAGGCACGGGCAACCTGTAAAATATGACAGTGTTTACGTTCCACTACCCCATTTTGCTGAGGCATGTAAACATGAACGTTGAAAAACTACCCCACGTTCTTTGAAAAATTCCTTAAGGGACATGACTTCTAACCCATTAACATTCCGAAACTTTTTAACATGAGTCCCAAATTGTGTATCAACAAAGTTGAAGAAATTTTTAATTAGACTAACCACTTCGTCCTTTTGTCTCATCAAAAACACCCAAGTAAATCGGGACTATCATCCACAATAGTAAAGAAATAATGTGCCCCAGACAAAGATGGATATTTTTAACGACCCCAAATATCACAATGAATAAGATTTAATGGCTTTTTTGAAGTAATGGAACTAAGATTAAAGGGCAAACTGTAACGTCCCACAAAATTTTAAGGCAAGTAAGCGTTATTCTGATAATGATTAAATAATTGCTTGAATTGTATTCCAAGCTTATTACCCAATTAAACGTCTAAAATTAGAATATGACAACGGGATTATATTGAAGTGCATCAATGGTAAAGTTACAAAATTGTCACTCAACTGAACGCTAAGAATTGGAATGTGACAATATAATCGTAACGAATTACAAAGTTGTAAATTGTCATTCAATTGAATGATGAAAATTGGCAATTATCGAATAACCATTTGAAATATCATAAGAATTCTTGAATTGTATTAGAAAATTAAAAGATTGTTACTCAATTGACGTTAAAGAAAGAATTCGATCCTCAATTGACATAAACTAAAGTACGCCAACTTAATTGAAAGATAATGCAAAGTGGAGAGACTTCTCAGATAAAGTCCCGCCAAGTGTGCGGTATATGTAGCGCCATGTGTCACGATTTGGTTGGTGGAACTCAATTTTTATTAAAAACAATTAAATTTCAACTATTATAAAAAGGGCCTTTGGGTCCTCAAGTTCCCAAAGACCCCCAAACCATCCCCTTTTCCTCCAATAACCAAAAAATTCGTCCAAAATCATTGGAGGAAGGAAATCAACCCTAGAAACCCATCATAACACTTATTTATCCTTTGAAAAGGGTTCCTTACCATATATGGAAGGATTATAGGTTGAAAAATAGCTTTAATTGAAGAATATCAAGGTCTTAATTACGCTTTTCCACTTGGAATTATTCGAGGAACCTTCACTTTGATTTTCTTTTAACATTGATCATATTTTGAAATGCTAAATATATGTTTGATTAAAGCAATGAACATGGATTCTGATGCATTGAAAAGAAAGATTGATACATTGCATTTTGAATCACTAGTTGTTCTACCCGTTCTGTATCTGTTATGCTATGTTCTATTGCCACACTAGGAGTTATCTAATGATACTGAGATAGGCACGATTAGTGTGGTATCTGCTCTGTATCTGTATTGATCTGTTTGGAATTCCAGTAGGGGTCAACCGGGATTCAAATTGTGGATCTACTTAATTGTAGATCTCCATGATTGAATTGATATGCTTCTTACGCGCACCACGGGTAGTAGTTTAACTAGTGATAGGACTCATCTGTGCATTGAAAAGTTTTGCGAATTGAATGATTTTCTGGAAAATAAATCTTTCAAATAAAAGGTGAATCAAAGGGTTTTGTTACTCACTGAGTACTTTGTACTCATTCACTTCTTTACTACATTTTGTAGATGATTGAAGCTATAACATTTGGAAAGCAAAGATAGCCAGGTGTTGGATCGTGCTCGCAAATGGAAGTAGAATTGTGCATGTAGTGTAAATCTGCCTTTGAAACTACTATGAATTTAATACTTTCATGCCCACCTCTATAGTATATATGTTTTTACATCATATAACTTATAGAAGAAAATGAAGATATAATCTTTATATTGATTTGAATTCTACTTTTCACTGTAAAAGTTTTCTAGTGACTTGGCGTATTTTAGTAATCAATAAAATATATTTATTAATACAACTTCTTGTGTGTTTTTTCATATTTTCTTGAAAAACCTAACTTTAATGTTTTCTTAAAAGTTTAACAATTTAGTAGCTTATATGATTAGCTTTATATGTTAAACTCTGTAAGATAAGGTCAGTTGGATTGTTCTGTACGTCCCGTCCCCGCTGCGAAAATTGAAGCTTCCACTACAGAATTTGTAAATTAATATAAGATATTTGGAAATATTGTAAAATTAGTGGGGGCGTGACAAGAATGGTATTAGAGCAATGTTCCAGGGGCACTACTTGCAAAAATTACTCCGCGCGATGCATCAACCAACCGGCTTATAAGTAAGCTACTACTTACTAAGTTTGTGACTAATTGTACATCTTTTACCAATTGGATACATGAAGTAAATCACTCTCTGTTGTAGAAGCCAAGTAATGTGAAAACCTTGATATATTAATATAGATTGAATCTTTCTTTGAAAGATTAGGAATGTTTGATCTTGAAATAATATTTCACTTTGGATCCAAATATTATTCTTAAAAAGAAACTATATGGTCCTACTTGATAATATTTTTGAACCCGAAGAGTTGTCCAAAAAAAAAATTACACTATGCGGCCACACCGGTCGGCTCTGCGGCCGCATGGAACCCCGCGGCCAACCGCGGAATGCATTCCGCAGGCAAGCAGCGGGCAATAGATTTTTTTTTTGGACGGTAAGTCGGTAATCACTATGTGGCCGCACAGATGAAGAATGCGGCCGCATGATACTTCAGATATTTTTCAGAAATTACATTCAAGTCCTTGAGCTTGCTGATTTCTTTCAGATTTATCCAAAATACTTAATTTTGCTCTTTTAAACTTCGAACTCTATTTCGCCCACATAATTGACCCTCACTCAATTAAAAAAATTTCTTTTGGCTATTTTACATCCAAAGTTTACCCGATCTTTTACTCTTCCTGCTTAAACTTGATTTTTGAATTTTTGCACTAATCTTATTATTGACCCTTGAATTTCTTTGATTTTCGACTACAATGGGTCATGCTAGTGTATGCACCAAACTTTGATTTCTTTGAATCTCACCATAATTGTTGAAGTTTTCCTATTCTTTATCAACCCCTTAGAGTATAATTTTGGGCAAATGAAGGAATAAATGGATGTCTATTTTATGAACATTATAAGTTTCATTTATTGAGATTTATCCAAAATATTTAATGAAGGTACTTGTTAAGAATTTGATTGACAAATTTTGAGCCATAGAATTTACCCATTTAATTGGAATGAATTTACCTAATGAACTGATGAAATTGTCTTAACTAATGGATTGATAGAATTATTTTGAATTACTAGACTAAGTATTCCTAAAAACAGTGATACCGATAGAAAGTGATTGAGAACTATGATAAATTTTAATCATATTTTGATCTCTTGATTTAATATTTGGAAATTAAATGTGGCAAGGACTTGCCAAAAGATTTGAATTCAATTTCCCAACTTCTTACAAATTATTGTTTGACCTATGATTTTCTTGATCACAGAATACCTCAAAGGCAATATACAAATATGCCTAAATTTTGAAGCATAAAAAATTGTTTATGCCCTTTGATTTGATCCATTGCCTCATTCATTGCTATGTCCCAATAAACAATTGCACATCGTTCCAATGTATCTTAGAACTCTTGAGATTACCAATACTCTTCAAATCAAGAAATTGCTTTCTCAAACCTGAATGTTTGTTGAATCCATAATTTGTATTGATTACTCCAATGAACTATATAAATATGCGTATATTTTGAAACATGAAATATTATTCCTTATAATGCCTTTTAAGTTGGCCATTGCCTCCTTCATTGTTGTGTTCCAATAAACCTTTGCATATTGTTTCAATGTATCTTGAAACACTTTCTTTCTTAGACAATATTCCCAATGCTTTTTAAACCAAGAAGTTACCTTGCTGAACATGATTTCTTCTCAATACAATTTTGAACCCCTGAATTGTCAAGAAAAAGCTCTTGAAATAATATCTTTTCAGCTCATATTCGGAAAGATTATACCCCTTGAAAACTTACTTCAGGAAAAATATTTGAATCACTTATTTCATTTGCTAAACCCAACACTTGTTTGTATTTCTTGCCTAAAAATTTTATTTCCTTAAATATAACACTTTTGCTTAAAATTGATTGGCATTATTCCTTTTGCTTTATGTATTCCTAACAAACTCATTGCATTCCATTTGTTAATAATAATCTTATTGCTTTATACTTGAACTTGAGAATATTTCTCTTTCATTGGTACTAGTAAACCGTTAATTTTGAGACCTTAATATTTGTTAACCCATTACTTGATCCTGAGCTTTGTTTTGTGTTATTCTCAAGAATAACTCAACCATGAAAATTCTCTCTGATAATATGGAAACTCGTTTGCAAAGACTTTCCTTTGATATATATGAATCGACATCAGTTCTTTATTAAATTGAAATGTATTCCTCCTTTATGCTTTCTTTCTCTTGTTCTCATCTATTATTGATTGTCCTTGCTTGTCTATTGGAAATTGTGAAATCTCATTTGGGCTTCTCTATTATAGCCTTTACTTGATTATATGCATTTGTCCAATGCTTTTCTTCCTATTTGATTAAGCTTATGAAATTGTTTGACCATTACCTATGGGCAACAGTTCTCCTCCAACTTCGAAAAACTCATTGCTTGATAAAGAATTTCATGTTTTCGCTCATATTCCCTTCAACTTGATTTGAATACAAGGGACATTAACTCTTCTGTAATTCTTGACTATTTGTTATTTTCCTCGCTAACCTTCCTCATGCCAATGTCTCTATATTTTAATTGCTATTTGAAATATCTTTGGTATATGAGTTAATATTAGTACCTTGGAAAGCAATTGAAATTTAGGGAGAATTTCTTCTCTCATCTACTTTTACTCATATTTGATTGTCTACTTGTTATCTCGAAAATCCCATTTGGTCACCTATTACTTTCATTGCCTTTGCTTTTCACTACGTAATTTCATTCCATGACTTTGTACCATTTTGATCGAACCCTTGAGACTGCTTGGATTGTGATCTATCGCCAACGATTCTTTGTACAATTAGGAAATTTTACTTGCTTGACAATAGACTTATGTAAAATTGACTTCATGTTTCCGTCTGCTTTCCCTTCAATCTTGTTTAATCTCTCGGGACATCAATCCTTTTTCGGTTCTTTATTATTCGTTAACTTTTCTTATGCCAGCATCGCCTTTGTCAAACCGATTGGTCTTTCCCTTCTTGCCTTGCTCAGTCCTTGCACTTTGATTTGAAGCTCAAAATGAAATTTTGACGTTTGACTTAACGAAACAAGTATGAAATACTAGCTTGGAAATTGAAACAGATTCGAAATAGTTTTGAAAATAATACAACTCAAAGAATGATATTTTATTTGTTGGTAAATGATCAACTGACAATCTTAAACCTGTTCTGAATAAAGTTTGCATAAATTTCAGGTAATTGGATAATTGCTCAACCCAATGGTACATTTGAGGTTAAGAAGGAAAGATAAATTTGATTTCTGAATTTCAATATTGAAAATGGATGGAAAACTCATGCATGGAGTTAATAACTCGATTACTATGCATTATCTTAATAGTAAAAGAAATGAGAGTACACAGCAAAAGTCATTCACTGAAGTAAAGACGATCGGATTGCGAACTATGATTTTGAAAATAGAAGTCATTGCCACAATGTTTGACGAATTTTGAGGACGAAATTCATTTAAGAGGGATAGATTGTAACGTCCCGCAAAATTTTAAGGCAAGTAAATCGTTATTCTGATAATGATTAAATAATTGCTTGAATTGTATTCCAAGCTTATTACCCAATTAAAGTTCAAAATTAGAATATGACAACGGGATTATATTGAAGTGCATCAATGGTAAAGTTACAAAATTGTCAGTCAACTGAATGCCAATTGGAATGTGACAATATAATCGTAACGAATTGCAGAGTAGTAAATTGACATTCAATTGAATGATGAAAATTGGCAATGATTGAATAACCGTTTGAAATGTCATAAGAATTCTTAAATTGTATTAGAAAATTAAAATATTATTACTCAATTGACGATAGAGAAAGGATTCGGTCCTCAATTGACATAAACTAAAGTACGGTGACTTAATTAAAAGATAATGCAAAGGGAGGGGACTTCTCAGACAAATTTCCACCAAGTGTGCGGTATATGTAGCGCCATGTGTCACGATTTGGTTGGCGGAACTCAATTTTTATTAAAAACAATTAAATTTCAACTATTATAAAAAGGGCCTTTGGGTCCTCAAGTTCCCAAAGACCCTTAACCATCCCCTTTCCCTCCAATAACCCCAAAATTCATCCAAAGTCATTGGAGGAAGGAAATCAACCATAGAAACCCATCATAACACTTATTTACCTTTGAAAAGGGTAACTTACCATATATGGAAGGATTATAGCTTGAAAAATAGTTTTAATTGAAGAATATCAAGGTTTTAATGACGATTTTCCACTTTGGATTATTCGAGGAACCTTTGAGGTGAGTAACTATCACTTTGATTTCCTTTTAACATTGATAATATTTTGAAATGCTAAACATGTATTTGATTAAAGCAAAGAACATGGATTCTGATGCATTGAAAAGAAATATTGATATATTGCATTTTGAATCACTAGTTGCTCTACCCGTTCTGTATCTGTTCTGCTATGTTCTGTTGCCACCCTCGGAGTTATCTAATGATACTGAGTGGGTGACGATTAATGTGGTATCTGCTATGTATCTGTATTGATCTGTTTGGAATTCCGGTAGGGGTCAAGCGGGATTCGAATGTGGATCCACTTAATTGTACATGGTCATGATTAAATTGATATGATTCTTGCACGTACTACGGGTAGTAATTTAACTATTGATAGGGCCCATCTGTGCATTGAAAAGTTTTGCGCATTAAACGATTTTCTGGAAAATAAATCTTTCGAATAAAAGGTGAATCAAAGGGTTTTACTTCTCACTGAGTATTTTGTACTCATTCCCTTCTTTGCTACATTTTGTAGATAATTGAAGCTATGACATTTGGAAAGCAAAGCAAGCTAGGAGTTGGATCGTGCTCGTGAACGGAAGTAGAATTATGCATATAGTGTAAATCTGCCTTTGAAACTACTATGAATTTAATACTTTCATGACCACTTCTATAGTATATATGTTTTTACATCATATAACTTATAGAAGAAAATGAAGATATAATCTTTATATTGATTTGAATTCTACTTTTCACTGTAAAAGTTTTTTAGTGACTCTGGCGTATTTTAGTAATCAATAAAATATATTTATTAATACAACTTCTTGTTTGTGTTTTTATATTTTCTCGAAAAACCTAACTTTAATGTTTTCTTAAAAGTTTAACAATTTATTAACTTATATAATTAGCTTTATATATTAAACTCTGTAAGATAAGGTTAGTTGGATTGTTCTGTACGTCCCGTCCCCGCTGCGAAAATTGAAGCTTCCGCTACAGAATTTGTAAATTAATAGAAGATATTCGGAAATATTGTAAAATTAGAGGGGGTGTGACAGAAACAGTTTTGTTTAGCCAAAGGGCAAATAGAGGCAAGTCTTACTACTTTGAATAGGAATATGTAAATAATGTTTTGCAATAAATTCTAAATGAAAGTCTGAGAGGTAGTCTAATCGAGAATGCCAAAAATGTCCAGCCACAGTTATATTGCAAAAGGCAGATTTTTTGGACTATGGATTTATTGGATTTGGTTTAAGATCAGCTCCTTTGCTCACCAGAGCCACCAAGTAATAAGGACCGTCACGCGATTTACCCGAACCAATCATCTTTCTCAATGCCAGATCCTGCAATACGCACCAACAAGGAGAAAAGGTCACTAAACAATTTAAATCTTTTGTTAAACGGCTTACAGACATGAGATTGACATTAAAAGTTGGCACATGCAACACATTATGTAGAGAATAATTATCGTTTAATGACAATGATCCCTTTTCCAAGACTAACTTTTTCACCACTAGGAACTAATACTGAAGACATAGATTGGTTGTCAACTTTACGTAGCAGAGATTTCAAAGAAGCAATTATATGGTCAGTTGCACCACTATCAATAATCCATTGACATGCAGTAATTGTAGACAAACCCGGTTTTGTGGGAGCTATATTGGCATGTGATCCAGAATTGCCTTTTGCTCCAAGAAGGGCTAAAAGTTGTTGGATTTGCGAATATGTCAACCCAACTACTACAGATTTTTCTTCCTCTTTATTTAGTTTTCCAGACACCTGGTTGGCTATTGAACCAAAATCCATTGAGTTTGATTTTGATTTTGGATGTCCCGGTGGATACCCGTGCAACGCGTAACATGTATCGATTAAATGACCCATAACTCCACAATAAGTACATTACCAACGACCTTTAGATGAACTATTTCGACGCTTCCTTGGTCTGATCGGCCACTACTTTGCACTCTATTATATTGGCGGTTAGAAAAAAATTGCTTGAATTGGTCGACTTATTACTCTTAGTTGCCCTGGCTGCTCCAGTATTCAATTCATTATTTGCTTGTGTTGCTCCAATAAATCTATGTTTCTCTTCCTGACAAAGAGAAGAATAAGCTTGGCGAATAGATGGCAAGGGGTCTAGTAAGAGAAGTTGACCATGTATTGCACTATATGATTCATGCATACACATAACAAATTGCATCAATTTTTGCTTCTCCTGCTGTACCCACGTGTGAAAATAGAGCCATCGTTGTAGGATGCCAACTCATCCCATAGTCCCTTTAACTTTGTATAGTAAGTTGATATGGAAAGCTGATCTTGTTTGAAAGTAACAAATTTCTTGCTGAATTTCAAAGATTCATGGAGCATTACTTAGTGAAAAATGCTCACGTAAATCCTCCCAAACTTCACTCGCCCTCATCTGATAAATTATGCTGTTCGAAATCTCAGAAGTTAGTGTGTTCATGATCCATGAATGAATCATATCATTACAACGAGATCAAGTGGCGTACCCTTCTGGGTCCGTCAACTCGAATGGAGGCTTAATCGAACCATCAATAAATCCCAACTTATTTTTAGCATTTAAGGCCATTGATATGCTTTCTTCCAAGCGGCATAATTCTCGTCGTTAGGAGGCTTTGAAATCAAAACCAATCCCGGGTGATCGGAATGGTGGGTAAAAAGTAAGGATTAGAGAGATCAATGGTTCCAGCCATGATTGAAAACAAAGAAGTTGCACAAGAATTAGGATGCAATGATAAGGAAAACTAGGATCTCAGAACCCTTGCTCTAATATCATAAAAGAAAAGAATTATGAAAAGTAATACATCTTTCCATTCGTTGATAAATCATATTTATACACATTACACAAGATCTCATACTGACTTTTCTTCAAAGAAGTAAACATATATTGCAACTGAATATCTATATCACATACATACCATATATAAAAAAAATTGACTTTCCTAATAAATGTTTTAACATTCATAAATTGTTAGTTTATTTCCAATGTGGTTCATTAGCATATATATATATATATATATATCTATGCACACTTATACTGTTACAATGTAATTTGTAATTGTACTTTCAAAAATATGAATGTTTTAACGAGAACTCATTACAAAAAAAATTACTTGGGAGTTCACCTCACATCTTCAAGCTATATTTCATTGTGAATATTTCATCCAATTATTATAGGTTACCCAACAATATTGATGTCAACATTTGTCCGTACAAAACTTTAATTACGAACGAAAAAATGGGGTTTGGAGACGCTTGAAGTATAAGCAAAGTTTTCATCAACAGCTAACAAGAAGGAAAGTTTGTAAAACCGATTCAATCACCATTATAATATTTATTATAGTACAAAAACCATATCCCTCATAAACATCAAAACCGTCAACGGTTTATCTTTACTAAAATTAATTAAACTTTAAAACAAAGCGCAATTATCCAGAAGGAAAATACTTCAGGTAATCTTTTAGAAAATGAGGGTAAATTCACAATTTTACCAATGTGTATTGTATGACTGGGGGAAAATAATTTAAAAATAAGACGATACATTTACCATATTTTGTAAAAGATTGCATAAATGATTATCTACAAATAACATGACTCTCTTTAGAAACGCGGATTAACGGTCGAGACTCACGCGATCTGATGTCATCTCAATGGTAACTCAATGACAATAAGTTTCCCCAATTTTAATTAAGGGTTCGATTCTTCTCCCCCTACAATCCTTGTAATATTATAAAAAAAAAAAAGCATAGCTTGCACGTCCGTAATCTCTCTAGGATTTAGTTACGCCATCTTTTTTACTCTCTCTATCTCATAAACATAGACCTATACCTAATTTTACAAGGATTGGGAAATGCTCAGTTAATGTTGTTAGAAATATAAAACTTACCTTTTAATTTTACTAATTATTTCACTTTAATAGTATTATTATTACGTTAATAACAATGCACATTAAATAGATATTATATATAATAAAACTAATTCTAACTATAACTTAAATGGAAAGTAACCTATTTTTATAAGACAGACAAAAAAAAAAAAAACAAGTCTATCTTTACGGGACGGATGTGATAAATTGAATGAAATGTTATGCATCTCAAACTTTCAACTACTACTTACTGGCTTCAATTCTTTGAGCCATTCCACACATGATTTGAAGTGCTAATTTTATTGCTTAAGTTGTTGTTGTTGATAATGATGATGATGATGATCACATGAGATGAGTAATCCTATTTATATGGTATTAGTCTCGATCTAACATTATATGATATGACATCATAAAGTGTCATATAACCACGTTGTGTTCATCGAGGAAAATCACCATCTTTAGATATAGGGTAGGGGAGGAAAATTAGGGGAGGGATTGCTGTAATTCGACACAATTCGAATCACTTGAAAATAATAACTTGTAGTTGTTGTAGTTAAAACTCATTGTTTCTACAGTTAAAAACTATTTTTAAACGGGAAAAACTTGAGCAATCGTCAAACATTTCGGAAAATATTCAGGAAAGGATTAATTTAACAAAGAGCCCCCTACCTTTACATCATCTATCAGTTGGGTTACTAACTTTTTTTTTAATGTCCTTTATGACATCTTTAGTCTTATTTTTTAAATAAAAAAATCTACAAAAAAAATACTCCCTTTGTCTTAATTATATAGTCCATTTTGGTATTATACACCGATTAAGAACGATATTGGAAATGTAAAATATATAATTAATCTTTCTACAATGCCTTTATTTAATGCGTACCAGTTATACATCTAATGATTAAATGTAGAGTGTTAAATGAAAAATAACATTTCAAATTTTGAGGTAAGAAGTTTAAACAATGACGTAATGTATTTAGGACTTCTCATGTATTCGGAACATCAATGAAAGAATTTTAATTCTTCTCATTCTTTCAAAGGCCTATATTTAATTTAATTCTAAGTATATTCCAATAATTGAGTAATTTAAGTTTTGTTATTTTTTCAAGATTAATTAGGGGTATATTTAAAAATAACAACAAAAATTAATACCAAATATGAAAACACGACTATATATAAAGAAGTGAGTAGTAAAAATAATAAAAATAAAAAGGAAAATAAAATATTCCCTACCTACCCATACCTACCTAGCCAATTACACATTTTACCCATACCCATAATATGACCGGAAATGATAAATATCTATATCATTTTTCATTTATGGGAAATCCTTACTTTCTCTATCATTGCTAACTATAATGAGAGGAACAATTAGTAAAATTGTGAGTCTTCTCTATTCCTATTGGAAATCACTGTTAGAATTTGTCATTTTTGCTAAGTTAAAATGTGGGTGAGTAATTAGGGAGGTATGTGAAGAGAAATTATTTTCTTTTTATAATTTTTATTTTAAATTTACTTTTTCAACCCAATTAAATGAATTTTTCTTAATTCTATTTGAGTTTTGATGTGATTTGCAGGTAGGATACATGTATTGATTTGTCAGAAAATATTTATGCACCTTAAATTTATAAAAGGTATTATATATTCTAATGCCCCAATCACAACTTAAAGTTCAATATTGGAAATCATGTTGTATTGTTGAAAATTGTCGATAATTTTGCTGAATTGTATAATAAGATTACATTACATTAACTATTACAAGACTTGACGCTAAAATTCTTTCGTGAAATAACATATAGGTCATGAATTTTTTGCTCTAATAATGTTAAGTCGATCAAATCTACCTCTATTTTTTGGTTGTGTCAAATGCCATGACTATTCATAAGAATACAAAATAATTGTAAGTTGCAATATCTATGGTTTCAAGTTGTAATGTTTTCAAGATAGTAATCTATATCTATATATACTTAAAAGCAATACAGTTTTCTTTTTCTATTTTCTCGCCCAAAATCACTTTCTAAACCGGGCATTTACATATTGACCATTGGTTTACCTCTTAATCTTAGCTCTTGATTAATTTTTTATCTTTTTATTATTTTCAGGAATTATATATAGATAATTTAACATATGAACAGATAATCATAAATCATGAATTCAAAATATTTAGGTTTCTATATATATAGCTCTCTATCAAAGGTAAATTTCAATTGATATATAATTTGAATACTAAATCAAGCAATCAACCTTATTGGAATAGAATTCCCATTTTCATCCAATTCTTTAATGATAATTGCTAACTAACCCAATTAATGTCATTTTTCCTCCATGTGCTCTAACCATTGCTCACGGCTTAATCATTAAAAAAAACCCTAAATTATCCAACTAACCTTACTTAGCCTTTTTACCATTTCAGCCAACTTTTTCATTTCATACCTTATATTAAATTTACCTTATATTAATTTTTGACCTATTTCATTATTATCTCATCACCCAACTACAGACGAAATTTCGGTCATTTTCTCAAGATAAAAAATTCAACCAAATATTTAATTTGTTTCTTCAAGTTATTAAAATTATTCTTGACGGCCTTGCATATGATATTATAGTCATTCGATCTTCACCAGTCTTGAACAGTTCACCCTCAGCGAAACTTCACTTGGAGTTCAAATTCTGTCTCAGTTCTCAAATGATTTTTTTTTTAGTCAGTGTCCAAAATCTTTCGTTAATTTCTACACCCATCTGATCTATAGTTCATATGTTTTTAATACAATATGAATATAATCAAAATAAATTAGTTTGCTGGTGACTCTTATGATTATTTATTGCTAGGTAATGAAAATTCTGAAAGTAACCATATTATTATTTCATTGTTTCATCCTCAATGTCAAATGTTATTATGTTCTCTTTTAATTCAAATCAACATTGCATTAAAAAAAAGGTAGATTGTGACATATCAATCACTATATAAGAATATCAAATTCTTCATTCGTGTGTTGGGTCGTGAATTCTGTTTTTTTTTCTTTTTTCCTTTTTTTTAAACAGCCTTTAAATATTTTCGTAAGACCAATTGTGACAATTAATATTTCATGTAATTGAATTTCAGATTTAACTTTGTATGATTTATGTAATGCTTCTCCATTGCAAAAGTTTTTTAAACTTCATATGTTTTCCATGCGTATTGATCCCCCTAATGATTTCTTTTTGAGGACCTCATATATATAAATGAAAAATTAGTTGATGTTACTTTATATCTTTTTTTATCTCAATACACAAATGTGATAAAACTGTTCAAACATTTTATTTTCACTGCACATTAGCTGCTTATTGTGTCTGTGTGCAAACTTTTGTCTAAATTAAAGATTTTTAACAAACTTGCTTCATTAGTTGCACAACTTATTTTTAATTGAATGTTAAAATATTTTGAAGCTAATGCAAAATAATTTTATTTAAAAAAATTGTTTGTAAAGAAAAGAAGGAAAAAAATAGACTTGAAGTCTGACTTTACAACGACGACTATCTTTATAAATAATGAATTTAAATATGAAATTGCAAATAATTTATTCGATTCTTTTATTTTTTATTAATGCAGAAGAATTAATCAATCAATTATTTTTTAAATTGCAAATAAAATAAGATATTTTGTTTTTAATGGAATCGTCTCAAATCTCATTTATGTACATTAAATTAATTATGGACGCATTGTAACTTTGAATAAACGTTGTTTTGTGTATTTTTTTTCAATTTCTCATGTTGGACTAATGCACAATTGGTTGTGTATTTGTTAATTACTAAGGCATTTGATTTGTCATTGGAGCATTTATTTATCGGAGTTATTACCGATTTGATTGATTTAGAGTCACCGCTATTTAAAATGAAACAATTTTTTAACATCTAATTTAACGATTATCCCAAAAAAAAAAAAAATCATCCATCCATATGAACATTAAATTGTCTGATTTTATTTTGTCATTATTATTTTATGGTAAACTTTACATGGCACAGACTTTATATACGTCCTGTGTCAAATCAATATTTGAGTGCATTAATCATTTAAACTATCGGCTTTTTTAGATTTGAATCGACTTCTAAATAAGTTTAAATATGTTTTTCCGCATAAATCACTGACGTCATGACTGATGTCATATTTTATTTTTTATTATTTTATTCTTTTCTATTTTGAAATGGCTAATCTGCGCAATTTAAACTTGACATTTCATCATATTGTGTAATTTAATCTTAATAATTCAAACTTGACAATTTCAATCTCAAATCTCTCATTAACTCAAAATCTATATCTATATCTATATCTATATTATATTACATTAATTTAAATCAAATGTAGTTTCTACTTTATTTTCTACCTTTGACTGGTGTTGTAAGCCAACTGATGGTGTCATGTTTTGCTTACTTTCCCATGTTTTCCTTCCCATTTCCCAAAGAAACTCATAAAAATCGAATATTTTTCCATGAGTTTTATATTTTTCAGGAAAAAGAAATGCAATTAATGAAGCAAAGTTTGTTGGGGTTAATTTTTTTTATTTTTTCTCAAAAATGTTTAATGTTTTAGCATGGTGAGTTGTAAATTGGAGACTTTTGTTTGTCCATACCCATTCAAACTTGACAATTTCAACATCAAATCTCTCATTAACTTAAAATCTATATCTATATTATATTATATTATATTAACCTAAATCAAGTGTAGTTATTTTCCACATTTGACTGGCGTTGTAAGTTAACTGATGATACCATATTTTACTTATTTTTTCATGTTTTCCTTCCCATTTCGCAAAGAAACTCATAAAAATTGAATTTTTCCCATGAGTTTTATATATCATGAAAAAAAATGCAATTAAACACGCAAAGCTTACTGGGATTAATTTCTTTAATTTTTTTCTTAAAAATTTTTAATGTTTTACTGGCGAACGTAAGAAGTTTTCTGCATTTAGATTTGTTTGTCAAAAAATCGATCTCTAGTAAATTTCTTATAGGTATTCATTCTTCCTGCATACCAACTTCTTTTTTTCAAAAGTTTGAGTTTCAAAATCATGTAAGATAGAAATGTCTGAAATTTCAAATATATTTAAAATGCAAAGAATCAATTTATAGTTCAAGCATAGAGTTTGACTCATACCACATTAAAGATGGGTTGCTATGTTTGATAAATAAGGATCTATGACCATTCCTATTTTTATATTTTTTTATGTTATTTATCTTTTATATTTTTAACTAATGTACAAATGTTTCTCATTCTTTTTTCAAATTCCTATTGTTATATTTTTTAACGTTGTTTTTCACGTGTATCACATAGGTGTTATACTAGTTATATATATAATCTACAGTTTTTTTACACCCTTATAGATGAAATTTAATTCTTTAATTAATATTTGTTAAATGAACCTGCGGTTCACGAATATGTATAAATATATATATATTAATCCACTTAAATCTCAGTACTTTTTGTATCGTGATTTTCCCACATTTTTTATTTGATAAATTTTTCCGTCATTGCTCTTTTACTTTTTAACAAAAATTTTTACAAAAGAATTCAGAAAAGGCTTGAACATGTGACCATTGAGTTTGAAAACTAAACTTTAACCATTTTGTCCCTTTGTTTTGTTTGCTAATTTTTTCTACTAATAAATTAAAATACCAGATCTGAAATATTAATTCTAAAATATAAACTCTAATCCATCATAATTCGTTAATTCAACATCTCTACTGTGTATATTAATGAGTTTAATGTTATTTGAATTTTTTAGTACATTTTACATTTTTTTTTGATTTGTTGTTTTTCTTAGGATTTTTTAAAACGGGTCAGGTAACAAGTATTTTTCCGTTATTGTATATATGTAAGAATGTATGTTATTTTTTAAACGATCTTGAACTCTATGATTACCAACTTTATTGAGTTTATTGATTTAATTAATGTATACTTTTATTTTTATATTTTCTACAAGGATGTAAATAGTATAGATTTATGTTTAACTATCTAATAATATATTTTAGTAAGTTTTTCAACTCATACAATGCACGAGTGGTTTAACTAGTGAATTATTAAAAGATTATATTGTTATTCCCAGATTAACCTTCACTGTGTCAGATATTAGATTGCCATTTACCTTTCAGCGGAGACTACCACATAATGCTTTCCTTATCGAGTTCGAGCTTAGGACAACCAATTATGTGTCAAGTCACGTGCCTCGTCTAGCAACTAAATAACCACAGTCAGAAATTTTGAAAATATTTAAATATAAATAAAAGTACAGGTTAAATCGTAAACTTTGAAAGTTTTTGGGCCAAAATATGACTTTTTGAAACATTTAGGACAAAATGGAGTTTTTTAAAACATTGAGGATCAAAATAGATAAGACTAATACTTAGTGGCTGAAACAAACTAACTGATAAACTCAAGGATGAAATTGACTTGATTGAAACTTTTGGAACCTACTTAAAGCAGGAGTAAAATTGAGGATTTAAATAAAATAGTTCAAATCTTGGGGACTGAAACTATTCTATGCAAAACATAAGGGACTGGAGAGCAATTAGGATTTAACTAAATCCCTAACTCAGTCTCCTATCCCAAAATGCATCGAAGAAACAGGGGGAGATGGCGACGGAGGGTTCGGTCGATAGCTTGAGGTGTTTGGGTTTGCGATTTCTGGCCAGGTCCGCAAAAAGGAGGCCATGATGGAGGTTGGTTTGAGCGACAGAGGCCGCGGGTTTGAGGAATTGGGGTCACGGCTCGAAGGTGTTGGGGTCACGGCTCGAAGGTTTTGGATATCAGTCGAGGCAGATAGGTTCAAGGAGGTTTCGTGGGTCCAGTTAGAGGCTGTTTCGCGACAGTGGGGAGCGACCGAGTTTGTGGTTCGTGAAACTGGGGGTTCCAGAGGTGACGATGGTCTGATTGGGTTCCAGAAGTCGAGAGCACGGTCGGGTAATGATCAAAAACCGAGGTAATTCGCGAGTTTTTGGTTTTTGATTTCAATTCTGATTTTGGAGTTCCGTTTTGGACTAAAGATGTAGTGGTGAATGGGAGACGGGACGGTGGCTGGTCGATGACGGAAGAGAAGGCCTCTGTTTCTATTTTCATTTCTTTTGCGTCTGAGTTGGATTGGTAAGGGATGAAGAGAGCGGTTCGTGACTGAAAGGGTAGTCGAAATTGAATTTGGGTTCGACTCGAAAAGCAGCAGTGGCTACCGCGGGGTGTGTGTGCGTATGTGTGTGTCCGTGTATGTATGTATAATATATATACCTTATGTAGTTGAAGTTGGTGTAAGTCTCTCAGTATATGATGTTTGGATAGGCTAATGTAGTTTGCAAAATGTAATGGCAGTGTGTATATGTAGCAAGAAGGGTGCGTGTATGTGTGTCTGTAGAATGTAATTGAAATTCGAATGGGATTGCAGAATGTGAAGATGAATGTAGACTTTGAGTGTTTGCTAATTGACAGTATGGTATGTGTATGCTGAACGCTTTGCTGATATGAATGAAGTGCTTAGTTTTTGCTGCGTGAATGTGGTGTAGCTGTGAAAATCTGTAGAGTCTGTGCTGTGAATACATGCTCCTAGTGAGTGTATATACATCCGAATACTGGGGAATGTGGAATGTGGGAGAGATCATGGGGATATTGGGAGAGATTGAGGAAATCATATTGGATAAAAAATCAGAGGAAGTTGGGGAGTTAGGCAACGGTTCTCTGTGTTATCAAATAATTGATCTTTTGTTTCAAGTTTCAACGTGGTTTCAAAGGGTTGAACAGGTCTTAGGCTGTGTTTGTCTTCGTCTTGACTTAAACTCAAATTTTGACTTAAAGATTTTGGGCTTCAAATGGGCTTAGTTTAACAACTCTAAGTTGAACTCAAAATTTGTAAGAGATAACTTGGCCTTCGAAACAACTAAATTGGTCTAGGAATTTTGGGTTTAAGATTTATTTGTATGACTTTACTATTCGGGCCGAGCTAAAGAATTTAATTGGATGTCGGCCCTAAAAATTAATTGGACATGAATTTAAAATTCAGCATTAAAAATCCAATTAACTGTAAACTCAGGTTTTTCTTTTAAAATAAAATTTGACGAGCGACGCAATTAAACTTCATCGTGACCAACATTAAAAATTATGGATTAGGGTGGTAGCTACGCGCTTAAATTCTTCTAAAATTATAATTTCAAAATACGAAAATTCCGGTTGCTACAATTAGCTACAAAAAAGGGGGCTTCGAAAGTGAAGTATTGAGCACTCAGTATTGAGTATTTCACATTTAATATGTTGACATGTGTGCTTTACAAGTAAATGGAGAAAGAGAGCTGACAAGTGGATAAAAAAAGCTCGGTTCATTGATGAATTGAGACCTTTGTATCTAGTTATCTTATTTTTTTGGTCTATGGTACTCTTGGAACTGGGTACTAAAAATGCTTTCCTCCTATATATGCAAACCTTTCCCCCTCCTCCAATGCTTAAGAGTAAAGCCAAATATTCATGTCCCCGGGAAGAACAAAAACCAGCCGATAGAAGTTCTGATCCCTACCGTCCTAGTATGAAAACCATTTAGTCCTTGGATATTCCTAATTCCTATTACATCAAAACAAGAAAGAAAGAAAGAAAAAGAAAGAAAGAAAAACAAGCCTTAGGTGAACAAAAGAAAAGTAGGCCTTAATGGATATTCGAATTAGATAAAGAAAGACACATTTCTACAAATATATTCAAAGAAAAGGAAAGATTGGATATTCTATTTAGATTAGAGAAAACAAAAGAAAGGACAGATGAATAGTGATATTCCGATTATTAAATCACAAGAAAAAGGAATAGGTTGTCCTAGATTACGAATTTATAAAAACTGCACATGCTCATGATGTTTTGGTAGAGGTCTCTGAGTTGGATTGACGGAAAATTTTGAGAAACCTCTTACTTATAAGTTTTGTAATAAAATTTTCCATCCTATGTGAGGTGTATAGATACACGCCACGTAAATTTTATACATACCATGTGGCTTGTACTTATACTTGCCACATTAGATTGGAGGCTTTGTTACAAAATTTTCAGGAGATTTTAAAAAGGGACTCTTCGAATCACACTTGTATCTCTCATAATTTCTCTCTCCACTTTATCTTCTCATTTGTGTCGTTGTGTTTTTATATGTACAAATATATATATATATATGTACGTATTATATATATATATAATTGTTGAATTTGATCAAACACCAGACATCTAATGCCTTCACGTCGCCAGATAAATGATGTGGTATAATACTAATTGTTGAGTGATTTAAAGGGGATGGTATTGTCAAAATAATATAAAATCAAACGTTGAGCAATGTAAATGGTGTCAAAATGCCTGTGTGGTGTGTATTTGGGTTGTTATATTGTGGGCTAATGCAGCCAGCTACCAATTGATGTGGCATGCCCATATGCAAGCCACACAGACACCTGGTATCATTTATAGTCTCAACCGTTTAATTTCATATCATTTTTCAATTGTATTCTTCTCATTTTAATAGCCGATATTAATTACGGCATCTATCATTATTCAGTGTCATTATAGTACTGTACATCTGATGCATGAAACATACCTCTAAGTGTTTAAGTATTTCAAATGTGCAAGGTTTGTGTGTGTGTGTGTGTAGATATTAGGACAATATTGTGATTTGTGCAAGATGCCTTTGGTGTGTTTTATTGTCAATATATATATCTCCATTCCTATATATTTGTTATGTTTAATTAAAATTTTCTAAAGCGTTTGGTCTTGTGTCCCCTCATAAACATGTGTCCGTGCCGGTTTATATTTTATAAATATAATTTCAGACATCCTAATATATGAACTCCATTTGAGTTGATTCTCGAGAAAACTTTAAAGAAAAAGAGAGTTGAAAATAACACACCGTTGATTCTCTAGAAAATTTTGGAAAGTAAATTTTCAATACTTAAATTGATAATTGATATTTCGAATAATATCTGGTTTAACTTGAACCAAGAAGGTTCTTAACAATAATATATTATATTTTGGTCTCTGTGGAATGATAACATGAATATTTTTACATATGTAATGTAATTTTTGTTTTTTCAGACATATTTATTTATATAGTTGGAGACTACATCCAGACCTCAGTTAATTAGAGACAATACTTCAAAAGAATAGATGAAAGAATTTTCTGTTTTGTCCTTTTTCTAATTTATATTTTATGATAAAACTTTAATAATAGAAGGTTTTATTATAAAACTTTCAAAACACGTGTTAATCTCCCATGTGGTTTATAGGACTCATCAGTGGGTTTTCTCATCTAATGTACATGGGAAATTGACATGTGTCCCAAAGGTTTTATTACAAAATATCCAAGAAGTTTTGAACATTATCCTTATATTTTATTCCATTCATATTTAGGCATTTCGAAAGCATAAAAAATAAGAGAAATAGAATATATTATATACATTCGTTTAAGCTAAATATATGTCTATTCAGTGTCCCTTTTCAATCGTATCTAAAAAATAAAAATAAAAAAAACTCCCTTTTTCTTTTGACTGAAAGTTCCACAAAATTTTCTTTCAACAAAAAAAAAAAAAAATGGTTCCCCAAATTTTTATTTATTTATTTTGTTCAAGTATACTTACAATCTTCATTTCATTTAGCAATACAAATACATATACATATAATGTAAATCTAATTAAAGCCCAATACAAAGAAATCTACAATAAATAGAACAAATCACACCATATATGAGAATTGAACTTAAGATATCTAGATCTCAAAGCCTCAACCTAGCCCTAACCAAATGGACTATGCTTGATTGGGTAAAGTTCCCCATATTTAGTTTTTATTCTCTAATTTTACTATTTTTCAACCGATACCAAAAATATTTAAAAAAGGACATTAGAAAGAAAGTTTATTGTTCTCTGATTCAATTGCCAAGTTGCAACAATTATAGGAACAAAGGTTCACCCATATGATTCACTGCTACCTTTTAGAAGTATATATCTCATTCTAAAAAGAAATACTTGGAATCTTTCAACAGTAGAAAATTCCACCTTTTACTTTCTTTTTAACAGTATATAGTAGAGCTGTAAATCTAAACTGTCAAATCGTGGAACCAAATTGAAACCACAATCCCGAATCTGTTGGTATAGATACATGTGGACTCATCAACGATTTGGTTTCAACCTAAACCAAACCGTTTTGAAATGGTTTGGTTTATGTTTCAATTTTATCAAACCGACAACCTATCGAATTAAAAGAAAAAAAAATCCATAACATAACTTGTGACAATCACCTATTCAATTTCTAATAGACCTAGTTAAATATAAGCCCACTTCAGTTCTCCATTGAACCAACCAATCACGATTACTCTATTAGTTACTCTCCAATAATGTCCCAAACATAAATCTTCTTACCTTCATATTATCCCTTATCAGTTTAACGTTGCACCAACTTGTACGTGACAAGTTGAACGATGGTGTTCATTAGAAGTTCCAGGAAAGAATAATTTAATTGGTTTCTTACCAACTTTTTTTTTTAAATTACTATCCTACTTTCTTATAATAGTATCATCCTTTTCTTCTTTTTATTGTAATTCTACCTATTTGATTTCTCTAATTATTTATTAAAATTACTTTTATATTTATGAGAAAGTGATGATATGAGGTACAACTTTTGGCAATTAATATAAAAATTCTAGACGATTAGTTATTTATTAACTCATTTGGAATGATTTGAAAAAATTCCAACCATATGTAAATGGTTTGGTTTGAGATTTGATAAAAAAAACCACTCAAACCAAACCACTTATACCCTAGTATATAGGTCATGATTATGAGGATGCTTAATCAATTTCATTAATATTTGTATACACAATGAGTTTACAATTTCCTCTGAAAATAAATAAATAAATACTACTTTCATTTTAAAAAGATGGTTCTATTTATTTTTTCACATGAATTAAGAAAAATTTATTTAATAAATATTAGAAAAGTAAATTTTAACATCATCTCCATATTATACACATTTATTTATTAATTATTCTATTTTAATAATTCTATTTTTTGATAATTATGCACATTAAATAGATATATAAGAGAACTGATATTTCAATTACTTTTTTAGAAGGACGAAAAAGGAAAATTGAACCAAATTAAGGCTCTAATGGAAAATGTCTAGAGATTTTGCTTGGTCAAAGATAAGATATTGATGAATAATAGAAAATACCCCAAAAAAAGGAAAAAGAAAAAGAAAAAGAGAGAAGAAAGAAAATGCTGTCTTTTCGTAATACGTTAATTTCACAAAAGGTCCCCAATATTTGAGTTAAGAATCAGTTTCGTCTTTAATTTTTTTTAGCTCTCTGGAATCTCTAGCCTTTTATAAATGCGCATAATAGGCCCCTTTGACACTCTTCCCTCAACTTTTCATGGAAATTAAGATTATACCTTTTTAACTTTTTAATTTTATAAATAAAATATTTAAAAATAATAAAAGAAAAAAAGAAAATACCCACCCACCCCACATTGTTGCCGGAAACGGTGGCAAAATTACTGTCATTTTTATCAGCAAAAAGATGCCAGAAATAGCAGCAATCCACTACCATTTCTGCCAGTGTTTTGGCAGCCGGCTGCTTCCGGTAGCAAATTGAGAGGGGGGTGGATGTGGGGTGGGGTGAGTGTTTTCTTTTTTTAATTATTTTTTATATATTTAAATGTTTTTTTATAAAATTAAAAAGTTAGAAGGATATAATTATTATTTTTCATGAAAAGTTAAGAGAATAATGTCAAAAAGAACCGATCATGTATATTTATAAAAGGTTAAAGATCTAGAAGAGTGAAAAAATTAGAAATAAAATCGATTCTTAATTTATAAGTGGGGTACCTTTTGCGAAATTAACCCTTTCGTAATCTACTATATATCCGTCCACGTGACTGCATGGAGACTGTGCACCCTTTCTTCTCCTTTTTTCACAAACAAATAATAAAATATCCTTTCTTCAGTGACAGTGCATTAAATTGTGTACAAAAGAAATATTATTAATTACTAAGTTAATGGAAAAGGGGGGGAAAAATTCTCGTATATTCCATTGAAGACACAGTATTTTTGAAAAATCTATATGTGTACGAACCCACAGGCTTTAAACTTATCAATAAATTAAGTATTTGAATCGATTCTTGATTTAGTCATAGAGGACAAATACAGAACCTTCTTTCATGACCAAATAAAAAATTTATATATAAGTTTAGAAGCCTTAATTTACAATTGAATTTGAGCCTCTTAATACAAGTCTTTCTAAGAAGACAGATCTGTCTCCAAGTTTAAAGACAGATCTGTCTCCACATGATTCCATCACACGGCGGCATAAGCCTCAATGTGTGGCCACACTCAGCCCCATGGTGTGGCGAGTTTGGCTGCACATGCAATGCAAGGTATGTGCGGCCACAACGTGCCCCTAGGAGTGACTGTACATTAAAGTTTATGCGGCTGTATAAACAGAATTGTTTTCAAACTCGAAGATATATCTTTTTAGAAAATATACTCTTAATGCTAGATTCTTAATTATCGAGGCTCCACTCCTTGTGTTCGATACCCTGAGAATACGGAAAACTTTCCCGGAAGGAGGAGGGGACAAGTGGATAAAGTCTAGGACTAGTAAACAAATGGGTCCACAGGAAGGACAATTAATCGGCAACACAATTATCAAAAGTGGTTTTAGGTTGAAAAACTTGAAACCACCAACCGGAGAACGGTGTAAAGAAAGAAAGAATTGAAATAAAAATTTCTCTTTTATTTTGCTGCTTTAAGAAAACCGAAAGCCCACCAAATACCATCATTTCTGTGCATGGTTTTCAGGCATAGTGGTTTTGGAATGTGGGTTTTGTGTACTATAAAAAGGGCTGCTCCCATTGCTTAAATCTCCATCCTTTATTCATTCTTTTCACCAGCAAATTACTTTCACTTACTCTACTTTCTTTACCCTCTTTGTTGTTGCGATTTTTTCTCATTCATTTTGCTCATTCACACTATTTTCTGAGGTCTCACCATTTCTTTGCCTAGTGCTATTTCCTGCATTAGAGGTAAGACCACGATAGAAGGGCAGTTGAAACACTAAATTTTTTATTTTATTTCTCCAAAAAGGGTAGTAAAGAAAGCCCAGCCATCCCCACATTCTTTCATCACAAAATAAAAATGTCTTTCTTGGTTGAAAAGTTTCTGATCTAATTAATTCTTGATAGATCTTATCTAGAAAATGGCAATCAATTAAAAGTTTCGTTCTTCTGCATCTCAAGGCATTAGCCCCTGTTTTTGTTGGAATAAAAAACTCTAATAAGAAAGAGTATTCAACATCTAGCCAATCAAAAATCCACACTAGCATTTTAGCGCTCAAGTTAAATAATAAATTAAAACTCCTGATTTCACGACACATGTATGTTCTTGATTGGTCAACACTAACGAGTACCGAGCACTAGCAGAGTTTTTTTGCCCTTTTTCTTTCTTCAGTTGCTTGTTTCACTTTTCTGGTTTTGTGTTATCCAATGAACTGAGAATTCAACATTCAAGTGTTCAACGCTTTTCTCTATTTTGAATATTATTATTATATTAAAAAACTTTTTCTAGTCTCCCCATCTCCATAAATTAGACATTTCTTCCAGAATTTTTTGTTTTATTTCACCACATCCATTTACGCAGAAAACATCAGTCATATGAGGTGTTAGTTTAGAAATTTTTTAGCATTCTAGAGTGTGGTTGAATCAACGAAACATATTCAATGACTAAAATATTTTAGTCAATTTCCTCTTTGACAAGTTTTGTTTCTTAGATAAGCATAAATCATTCTTAATTTTCTCTAATGTCATATTATTGCCTCACAGTTGAAATTTTGTCCAAGAATTTGCTAGCTGATCAACCACCATTTCAATGGCCGAGCGTGTCTTAACTCGCGTTCACAGCCTCCGCGAGCGCTTGGATGCAACACTCACAGCTCATCGCAACGAAATTTTGTTGTTTTTATCCAGGTAGTTTCTGTTTGTTTTCTTTTCTTTTTTTTTTGGAAATCCCAGTTTGCTTAATAATATGTTTATCGACGAATATCACAGGATTGAAGGCCATGGAAAAGGAATTCTGAAACCCCACCAGCTTCTTGCTGAGTTTGAAGCCATTTGCCAAGCTGACAAAGAAACACTCAAGGATCACGCCTTCCAAGAAGTTCTCAAGCACACACAGGTAATATTAGAAATTTTTCTATGAAAACAACGTTATGTAGACGGATGTGGAGTCCACAGTTGTAAAAATGTAAGAATCCAAACATGGGTTCTTCTTGCTTTTTATAACTACGATCTCCATCTCAATCTCCATCGTGTTGTTTTATGTATGGTTCTTGTTTACAAATTTTCTGTTGCATAATTCTGTTACCAGGAAGCAATTGTGTTGCCCCCTTGGGTTGCACTTGCTATTCGTTTAAGGCCGGGTGTTTGGGAATATATACGCGTAAACGTAAATGCTTTAGCTGTTGAGGAGCTTTCGGTGCCTGAGTATTTGCAGTTCAAAGAAGAGCTCGTAGATGGACCGTAAGTTTCGAATTTACAGTTTGCTTTTTCCGCTAGAATATTGTTCCAGGTTTCTCTTAATTTACCCTGCAATCTTGATGTAGTGCCAATGGAAACTTTGTTCTCGAGTTGGATTTCGAACCATTTACTGCATCTTTCCCGAAACCAACCCTCACCAAGTCTATTGGAAACGGAGTCGAGTTCCTTAATAGGCACCTCTCCGCGAAAATGTTCCATGACAGGGATAGTATGACCCCTCTTCTTGATTTTCTTCGGATGCACCATTACAAGGGAAAGGTAACATTTTAGAGTTTTCGCGTAATTTCACTAGCTCGTGGATTCTTATCGAACGTTCGTCAGTTTGATCACTTCGATTTGTTTCGTGTAGACAATGATGTTGAATGACAGAATACAGAATCTAAAGTCACTACAATCTGTTCTGAGAAAAGCAGAGGAGTATCTTTCAACTCTTTCTCCAGAGACACCTTACTCCGAGTTTGAGCATAAGTTCCAAGAGATTGGATTGGAGAGAGGATGGGGCGATAAAGCTGAGCGTGTATCGGAAATGATTTCACTTCTTTTGGACCTTCTTGAGGCTCCTGACTCGTGCACTCTCGAGAAATTCCTTGGGAGAATCCCTATGGTTTTCAACGTCGTTATCCTTTCCCCACACGGTTACTTTGCTCAAGAAAATGTGTTAGGCTATCCTGATACTGGTGGCCAGGTCTGTTCTTGAAGAATCATCCCTAGGATTCATTGTTAGTTTAAATTTTTGTGCTTCAAATGCTGAAGTTTCATTCTTTTGATTTGAAGGTTGTTTACATTCTGGATCAAGTTCCTGCCTTGGAGCGCGAGATGCTTAAACGGATAAAGGAGCAAGGACTTGACATCAAGCCACGCATTCTAATCGTTAGTTTTCTCAAAAAATGTCATATTAGATTTTTGATTTGATAATGATTATTGCCTAGTCTAACCACCGTTGATCTTGCGGTTCAGGTGACTAGATTGCTACCGGATGCAGTTGGAACCACGTGTGGCCAACGGCTTGAGAAAGTTTTTGGGGCCGAGCATTCCCATATTCTTAGAGTCCCCTTCCGAACTGAGAAGGGAATAGTTCGCAAATGGATCTCCCGATTTGAGGTTTGGCCTTACATGGAGACATTCACTGAGGTGAGACAATGTTCTTTCTTCACAACCTTATTTCATGTCCGTTCTCAAGTTTTAACCTTAATTAATTTCTTGTCTTCTCTAGGATGTTGCCAAAGAAATCACAGCAGAGTTGCAGGCAAAGCCGGATTTGATTATCGGAAACTATAGTGAGGGTAACCTCGCGGCCTCTCTGCTTGCTCACAAGTTGGGCGTCACACAAGTATGTATCTGCTTCAGTCTCTTAGTTCCCTCATCATTTTTTAACCCTATTTGCTTCAAGAAATAAGCATGAGCTGATCTTTTGCAGTGTACCATTGCTCACGCGTTGGAGAAAACAAAATATCCCGATTCTGACATTTATTTGAAAAACTTCGATGAGAAGTATCATTTCTCATGTCAGTTTACGGCTGATCTTATTGCCATGAATCATACCGACTTTATCATCACTAGCACGTTCCAAGAGATAGCCGGAAGGTAGTAATTTGAGGTTTACTTGATTGAAAATATATGTTTATCTTCTAATCTTACATCTTTATGACATTAATTTCAATGGTTTTTCCATTGTTTCAGTAAGGACACTGTTGGGCAGTATGAGAGCCATATGGCATTCACCATGCCTGGACTATATAGAGTTGTCCATGGTATTGACGTGTTCGACCCAAAATTTAACATTGTCTCTCCAGGAGCAGATACCAACCTTTATTTCCCGTATACGGAGAAAGAAAAGAGACTTACAGCACTTCACCCGGAAATTGAAGAGCTTCTTTATAGTGAGGTTGAGAATGAGGAGCACCTGTAAGTTTAAAAGTTTAAACCAACAGATCGGGCCATATTTATATTATTTATTATATCTCCAATCCCCCTATTCCCCCACCAAAAAACATGTAGGCATGCCCGGATTTTTATTTTTTCCCATCAAAGCCTAACGTGTGCATATAAGTTAACATGTGCATATTTCACTTAACTGGGTGGCATGGAGATTCAAACTCAGAATACCAGGTGTTAAATGCCGCCCAATCTAGAAGTTTAAGCTGATAGATCGTTCATAAACGATAGTCTCATTGATACCTTGCTACATGCTAGGTGTGTGCTAAAAGACAAGAAGAAGCCAATCTTATTCACCATGGCAAGACTAGACCGCGTGAAAAACTTAACAGGACTTGTGGAATGGTATGCCAAGAACCCGAAGCTTAGGGAATTGGTTAATCTTGTTGTAGTTGGCGGTGACAGAAGAAAGGAATCGAAAGACTTGGAAGAGCAGGCAGAAACGAAGAAAATGTATAGCCTTATTGAAACCCATAAGTTGAATGGACAATTCAGATGGATTTCTTCTCAAATGAACCGCGTGAGAAATGGTGAACTCTACCGTTACATTGCTGATACAAGGGGTGCTTTTGTGCAACCGGCATTCTATGAGGCCTTCGGTTTGACAGTCGTTGAGGCAATGACCTGTGGCTTGCCTACTTTTGCTACCGTTCACGGTGGCCCAGCTGAGATCATTGTCCATGGAAAGTCCGGTTTCCACATTGATCCGTATCATGGTGAACAAGTTGCTGATCTACTTGTCAACTTCTTCAACAAGTCCAAGAAAGATCCTTCTTACTGGGAAACCATTTCAGCAGGCGGCCTCAAGCGTATCCAGGAGAAGTAAGGACTATTTATTAACTCTCAAAACTCTAATTTTATCACCAAATTAATTGATCCATCTTTCTTTTTTGCAGGTATACATGGCAAATTTACTCAGACAGGCTCTTGACACTGGCTGGAGTTTATGGATTTTGGAAATATGTTTCCAAACTCGACCGTCTTGAGATCAGGCGCTACCTTGAAATGTTTTACGCGCTCAAGTTTCGCAAGTTGGTGAGTTCCATCTCCCAATCGAATGATATTTTTTTCAGTTAAAAAGCTTTCCAAATTCCATCCTACAACTTTAGCTTTCTTCCCTGATGAATTTTCTGCTATGTTGTGTTTTCCAGGCAGAAGCAGTTCCACTGGCTGTTGAATAAACAATTGAGATTGAGAAATGAAAAAGGGCCTACCTTCCCCCCCCCCCTTTTTTTGGTTGGTATTTCTAATAAATATGTGATATGTAACGGGAGGCCTTATACCCATATATTCATTTTCTTTATGTTACTGCAAAGATTGTAATCTTGGCATCGGAATTGCATCAATAAAGATCAAACTTTTAACAATTTATTGTCTAATAGATTAATTTGTGCGACCATTATCTAATAGATTTTTATCATTTTAATGAAAAATATAACTATTTCACACTAGTATTATTAGTCTAGACTCTGTATGAAAAATATAACTATTTGCATTAAATGATCTAGACATCGTTAAACTATTAAGTCTGATTCAAAATTTAATACCAACTACATTCATATAAAAAATCTAATTAGAAACCAAATGTGAAGGAGATTATATGGTAGAAGAGGTACCAAACTCTAGTGCTGTAGAAGTTATCTAGTGTTGTATATGCATTATGTCTCAAACTAATGTTAGGTTTTTCCCCCCTTTTTTGTTCTTTTTATACTAGTTACAAATAGTAAAGAAAGAAGTACAATAATTGGAAAGACAATATATTAAAATAATGGTAGAAGATGTCAAAATATATTCTAGAGTTGTGGTTTGAATTATGCCCCACTTATTAGGATGCTTGCATCACGGGCCGGAGGTCTGACGTTCAAACCACATTCGCCCCTCTCCGAATTTCTTTCCCCTCCTCTATATCCTCTTGTCAAAAACACATTCTAAAGTTGACATTAATAGAATGTCAAGTATTAATGTAATGTACTCTTTTGCTATTTCATTAGAAGTATGATTATAAGTCTTGCTTTGGCATAATTATCGTACTTAATTAAAAATTGTTTATTACTATAACTAATTAATATTTGCATGCAAATTACCTTGGATATAATTTTAGTTTAAGTTTTCGTTTTTCTTTCCACTACATTAATTAATTTATGTTTACATTGTAGATTAGATTCTCATAAAAGTATTTATTGTATATACTCTAATTAAAATTAACAATGAACTGTGACTAAGGAAATAGTTCAGTGATAGGACATATCCTTTATCACGATCTTCACTCAAGTCATATTCTCCTCATACTTCCTCCCTTTTGTTGTAGTTGTTGTTGTTGTTGTAGTAATAGTAGTTGTTGTGATAACTTAATAGTTGGCCTTAAGTTGTTGCTGTAGTTATTATTATAACCTAATAGGAATTTTTTTAATAATCAGTTACATTTTGTACGGTGCATATCTCTTGCGTCTAATCTCATTTTAGTTTTCTGTTTATTACATTTCATTTTTGCTATATTCTGTGAAATAAGGAAATTTTAAAAAATAAAGAAATTGAATGCAATTATATTATAGTGTAGTTAGTAAAAAAGCGTGGTGTCAATATAATCACTTATTTTTTTAAAATTGTTTCAACTAAGAGCCGCTAAGTTTTGGCTAACATGTAGAATTGCAACAAGAACGCAGCAAATCCATGATAAAGCCCAAGAAGCTAAGGAATAACCTCAAGGAGATGAGGTATATAAGGTAGACTTCAATTTTGTTCAAACGTCATATCTCAGGCGGCATGTCCTATGTGCCATGCCTGCATTGAACAATCAACATGTGGGTTGTCAAATGCGAACATGCCACATCACATTGAGGTTCTATGCGCAGTGAGAGCATTAAAACTCGAGCTGCAAAGACTGCAGAGCCCAAGTCATGCGTTCCACCCATGGCCATCCCATCCGTCACGCCAGGAGTGCACCAGGCAGTTTGGCAGTTTGACCCATCAATTTAGATATAGTAGATAATTCTGCAAGCCAACCTTGGCGTCTATATAATACCCAAATCAACAACAAAACTTAGCCATACGGGTACAAATAATGGCATCAAATTTTACACATTACACAGGTAAAATATGTATATGCCTTTCCTTTTATTCTAGCTAATTCTGTATGAACAAATATATGGCACATACAGGCTACAGCTAACATATGAATATCCCTAATAAAATTAAACATTAGAAAAGGGAAGAGAACAGAAATGAAAAGACAGTTTGCTCACGGCTGCAGAATTTAATTCATGACGCTCCAATCAAGCAAGACTCCAGACATTAATGCAACAAACAACCAGAAGACATAGAATGCAGCAGAAATGGAAATGCTATAGCATTAGTCTAATAGTCAAATACAACATTACACCAGATCTTCAAAACTACACATTACCTCACAAGAATATGGTCAGCATATATGTCAGGAAGGGAAGCAAAGTACGGCTCTTGCACTTTTTATATCCAAGATGGCAATAAACCGAACATGTCACATCGCAAATAGACTGAAAAAAATGAAAAATAAGGCTTGGTAAACTAAAAGCATATATCATTCTTCATCATCACAGACCTCTGCTGCAGCTATTTCAGAATCCAATTTGTTAATCAACTGCTCGCTTACATGTTTAGCAACAGAAATCATGTCAAGTATAATGCTTGGGTCTAAACCTGCACCCCCACGTTTGGTTAGTCCACATATTCTCCCTCGTCTATCAACAGAGATGGAGACAGCTGAACTCATCTGGGACTCCTCTTCTGCTGTTGCATCTACAATGTAATGTTTACCAACCTGCGTGAACAGTAAGATGGTAGATAGAACAATTAGTATGCTGCATGAAAATTTTGCATTTAAAAAACTAATAATAAAAAAAAGACCAAATAAAAGTCTTACTTTAGTTAAAGTAATTATCATGGGGACTCCAGATGTGTCGAACTGTAGAAATTCCTCATCACTTACATCAACCTCCGGCTGCTCGTCTGATGTGGTATTGGCTGCGACTTGGACCTTGGGAATAGCTGTATTGCTCAGAGCAGCCTGGAGGAAGATTATTAAAAAAGCAAAAATAGATTAACCAGAATTTATTGTATCCATTTATTCATAAAGCCAAATAAACATATTTCTATGTTTCTTCTCAATAGTGATTCCCCTGATTTTTTATAATTAAAAAAATATATTTCTCTAGAAATTTACTTCAAAACATTTTAAGCTTAACCATACATGCTTTAAATCAGTGTCTTTGCAACTTCGCCTATTTTACTTTCCATGAATATGAAAGAAACAAATACCTTTATGGCAGCACCCAAGGCATCCAGTAGATTTCCATCTGAACTAATCACGAGGCCATCACTTAAATATCCCAACAAACCTTGCCCTCGACAATTGACAGCGATGAGAGATCAATTCCAGCCCCTGGGGTGAAATTTATGCAAGAAGTTACAGAGGCTAACCGGTTTCACACATTTTCATAGCAAATAGAGTAACATAGGTCAAGCATTTGTACCGGCTCCAGTTTTACCACCTAACAGACCCCGCTGAAGTGCTGTAGACAGTTCCATTGCTAATTCTTCACCCCCTCTGCCCTGTATGAATTGAAAGGGTTAAGAAACCACATCTAACCCTCTTGAGGTGCGTGACAAAATTGGGAAAAAACAGTTTTACTTTACAAACATCGCATAACACATATACGAACATGTATATCTATTACACAATAGAATTTTAAAATAAATACATTGATTAAAGAAGTGGATGATGAAACAATCTTGTTATGTATAAAATGAGGAATAGTGTAAGTTTAGCCTCCAATAATGTTTTGGGAATACTAAATGTCCACAGATTTTAAAATTCATAATTTCTCTCATTTAGTCATCCAATTTTTCTATTCAAAACTAGTCCTTAACAATACAACGGAAAAAGAAGAGTATCATGCTTCATACAAACAGAACAGTGAATGCCTCTGTCCAAGGCGACTAAAACCTAACAAGAAACCAATACAATAGTAACATCAACTGTCCAAGGAAATGCTTGAAATTTTTCTCTAGTAATCCACGAACCCGTTCTCTCTCTTCAAGGCATGCAAATTTCTATTTCTATCACTATAACAGCATATTCCCACTCCCATATCTAGAATTCTGAGCCCAAGTTAATCTTTAATGGTAAATAGAAACAAACAAGACGTTGACAATTCTAAACAAGTGAGAAACAAAGTTGAATAACATTCACAACAAAGAATATTTGAACATGAAATAACATCCATAAGTGGGTACTAAAATAAGTTAAGATAATCATCTGAACTTATCTTATTGAAATGAGATTATCCAAAAGTTATTCAGGGCTAAAAGGTGACAACAAAGTTAATACTTCACGCAAGGTAATGCCACGTAATATTACCTAATCTAAGCTACACCAAGTTAACTATATCAGAAATATCAACTCTAATATTATTTGCTTCAATTAAGATCATGTTGCAATTTCACTCAAAATTTTTAACATCAAGAAAATGAAGTCTAATAAACCAATTATATATAACTTAGAAGCAAATATAAAAATTTACAGAATACAGAACCTCAAAGGTTGGTTCAGCTGTCGGACTGCAATCAACATATATAGAAACCTTTCCTTTGTCTGGATGGGATGCCTTTGGATCTCCTAGCTCAGCCTGCGAATAGAAATAGAATTCAATTGTATGCCATTATTAAGGGGAAAGGAAACAAGCAGCAAAAATGAAAAACGATTCCTGGGCAATAAAATGGGTACATAGTATAAGTACATACAAATAAGAAGTGAAATACCTTCACACTTGCAAGATCACATCAGTTGCACCCATCTTGACTCTTGCTGAACCACTTGCCTATTCCCATTACCCCAAGGAGAAAACATTTAGCATGAAAATAGAAAAGAATTAAGAATATATGAAAAAGAACAAATCTGGAAAACAAAAAGCTCTCCACCTGTGGAATCACACCAGTTTCCACAAAAATGGGACGGTAACTTAACCGTTTTCTACCATCAGTTCGAATATCTTGAGCAATTCCGCCCTTCATAAAATTCTTCTCTCCACGTGAAAGTCCTACCATAACTGCAGAAAAGTTATAGAAGATGCATCAAGCTTTAAAAAGCAGAAAACGTCCAGATATTCAAGCACATCAGGGATATGTGAGATAAGAAAGTTTAGGTATGTGTTAACACATGACGAATCAAGAGAAGAGTCTTTTCTATTTCTAGATATCATAATATCATTAAATAAATATAGAAGAAAATATAGCCTATAGAATCTCAAGGAAAACAAAATAGAAAAGCTTGGGGGTCCAACATAAGAACTTAGTGAAGTTCTTAAGTACTAAGCGGACAATAACCACACCACCATATAAATAAAAATTAGATTTATGAAAACATACTCAAAGCTTTATGTACCACTAGCTTTCAGAACCATCAATAGCAAGACATAAAATGAGTCCTGAACTCAATGTGTACATTCACATTTTACCTTTTTCATAGTAAAACAACAAACAAAATTCTAAACCGTGTGCAAGTACCATATTTCCATGTAATAAAATATGGTGAAATTAGAAAAAATTATGCGTTAAAAATTGTAAAAAATCGCACAGGGTTTACAATTTTGTTTGTTGTTTTATTATGAAAGAAGTAAAATGTGAATGTACACTTTGAGTTCAGGGCTCATTTTACATCTCGTCGTAAGGCCCAAAATCTATGTTGGGTACTGCATTGCTATCGATGGTTTTGAAAGCTAGTAGTACATTAAGCTTTGAGTATGTTTTCATAGATCTAATTTTGTATTTATATGGTGGTGGTCGTTGTTACATAAAGTCAAGATCAATTTGCAATCATAACAACAGACAAAGATCATGGTTTTGAAAATCGTTCGAGGCTTACGCCTCGAGGCCCGCCTTCAATTGAGGCGCATGCTCAGGGATTCGAAGCCTATTTGGATGTTATTGTTTTTAGGAGGCGTACGCCTCTGTCAAGAGAGCAACACGCCTTGAGGCGTGCTATGTTGCTCAGACACTGCCGGAAGGCCGGCGCACCTGTACTGGAACAGGCAGCAAAGAGAGAGAAGACATCCGACGAAAGTGCAGCATAGAGGGAAAGAAGAGGGCTGTCAGAAGAGAGGGAAGACAGGGACTATTGCCAGAAAACTCACCTTCAATTGCCGGAGTTTCTGAAGAATTGTTCAGAAAATACAGAGGAGAGGAGAGAGGACGAAGGAGGAGCTGTGCACACTTCAATAGAGTTGGATTTGATCTACACAGAATTGGGCCTGAATTCTTAAAAAGCATACAGCCCAAGCTTTACAAAAAAAAAAATATATATATATATATATATATAATGGGCATGTTTTTTAAGTTAAACAAGAAGTCACTTTCATCCATTTTGAGTCACTTCCGTACTCAAAAAAATATTCTAAGTCACTTTCATTCTATTTTAATTGCAAATAAGTCTTCAATGCTTTATTTTGTTGTCAAACGCTCTTTTATGTTACTTTTATTTATTAATTAATTTGTAACTCCTGGAAATTTGCAATTTCGGGCCTCATCTTCTGCCCAAAAAAAAAAACCTACACCTCGAACCCGCCTTGAGGCTTACGCCTCGCCTTATGGAGAAAAACCGCCTCGGTTCCCTTCTACGTTTTTCAAAACCATGACAAAGATGATCACAAGAAAATGCACTCAAATTGAAGCAAAACAAGTTTTAACTTCAGAATCTTAAATATCACGTAACATTATAAACTATCAAATTTCCAGAAAATGAACTTGAGGCTGAAATATTAATGATTAAAAAAAACTTAAAAAAAACTAGAGATATCAGGTGCAACTAATTCTTCTACAACTAGCATGTAATTAACCTACAATTAAGTGGACTAAAAATTCTCTTTGTTTTGGAGCTTGTACAAACTCCTTCCACAGTAACTATGCAAAAAAATTGACCTGACAATTACTATTTTCCACTTAAACTTCTGCCTTTCTAATCAAGGTAACAACTAGCAGTTTAGACTCAATCGAAAAATGAAGTTATAGCATAAGAATCGAACTTTTGTTCTCGCATGAGCGACAACAATATAGACTCTGCAAATGAAAACCTACAGCTTGTGCCCAACTTAACAAGAAATTAACTCAAAGATGAAGTAGTTTATATCAGTCTGCCAAAAGTAGATAAAAGCCGACTTTTAGGGCAGTTTCTGATTAAGCAATTGCGAAAGTAGGTAAAAGCCAACTTTTTAGGGCAGTTTCTGATTAAGCAATTGCTGATGTATGTAATGGAAGAACATAGAGTAACACGGAGAGAGTTTACACCTAGTTTTCTTTCAAGTTTCAATTCTGAAAATCGCTTAAAGAAACCACAACCAACCCATGAATCCCAAATTAACCCCCATGATATACATTATACAAAATAACATCAATGGGATAAAAAACATAAAAGACTGACAAAAGTTTGTTTCTTTTTCCTTTTTTCTTTCATTCTCTTTTTTTTTCTTTTTTTTTTTTCCCTTTTTGTTGGGAGAGGGGTGAGACCGTACTGCTCATTTATCAGCACTTCAATTAACAGCCATCACTTGAAGTGATTTTTCATCTCTACATGATTTTGTTTGTTAATCTTTATGGTGTTAATCTTTATGGTTGTCTCTGCGTCTAATGAATGGATTGGGACATAATAATAACCTAGCACTACAGGGTCCCTCACCAAACTACACAGAATGGTTTCAAGTCATAAATTAATAGTGTATATGAAATGATCTTCCTTTTTGTATACAAATACTGAACAAGATATGAATTTAGACCATGGGAAAAGAAAAAGTTACCTTAATCAGTTTGCATTCAGGTTATAAGAAAAAGAGAAAGGATCGATGAGAAGAGGATAACGAGATGAAGAAGAGGTTGGTTGCGAGACTTACTGGTATAGATTCCCAGAGCACGTCAATGGCGAGACCGGTGTGAGGAAAATAGAGCTCTGTCGAGCGCGCCTTGATTGCTTCTAAAACCCCAAAGATGCAGGCGCTCCGGTGTGTAATAGGTGAAAGGAAGGAGGTTTTTTTTTCTTTTTTTTTCTTTTTTTTTTTTGGGAGATTATCTAAAAAGGCCTGTCAAAGGCCTAGTTTTCTTTTATGGCCGCTCATGATCTCTTTTGGCCTTATAGTTTAAAAATCTATACTGCTCATGTTCTTCTTATGTTGATCTATTTAAAAGAGAAAGAAATCCATCAAGATATAAGCATTGCACAAGTGAGTTAATATCTGTAAAATTGAAAATTTCTTCAAAAATATTTTAGCATTACTATTAGAACCCTACTTTCTTTCGTTAAAAATCTCTAAGATGAGTGTATATGATCAACTTATTCAATAATTCGCTGTATATGCTCTAATTTAGCCTAATAATGAGTGTGAATAGAGCAATCTGTTAACAGAGGTAGTAGAGGGTACTTTTTTTGTTAATAGAGGCATTTTTCAACAAAGGCTGCTTTTTGTTAACAGATACCCTTTTTATTAACGAAGGCCTCTACTTGTTAACAGAGGTCCTTTTTTATTAATAGAGACCACTTTTTGTCATTAATAGAGGCCCCGTTTTGTTAACAGGTGCCTCTTTTTGTTAACATAGGTCGTTTTTGTTAACAGAGCCCACTTTTGTTGTTAACACAAGTCTTTTTTTGTTAATAGAGACTACTTTTTGTTAATAGAGGTTTTTTATGTTACAAGAGACCACTCCTTGTTATTAACAGAGGCCCATTTTTATTAACAGATGTCTTTTTTGTTAACAGAGACCATTCTTTGTTGTTAATAGTGGCCCAGTTTTGTTAACAGAGGTCTTTTTTGTTAACAGAGACCACTCTGGGTTGTTAACATCTTTTTGTTAACAGAAGCCTCTTTTTGTTAATAAAAATCTTTTTTGTTAATAGAGATCACTTTTTGTTGTTAACGGAGATCCCTTTTTGTTAACATAGCTCTTTTGTTAACGGAGTTTTTTTTTTTTTTTGTTAACAGAGACCACTTTGTTGCTAACAGAGATCCCTTTTTGTTAATAGAGCCCTTTCTGTTAACCGAGGCTCTCTTTTTTGTAATAGAGACTCTTTTTTTGTTAACGAAGGTCCCTTTTTGTTAACATAGGCCTTTTTTTAACAGAGGTCTTTTCTCTAACAGAGGAACTTTTTTTGTCAACAAAGGCTCTTTTTTTTAACAGAGGCACCTTTTAAGTTTTAACAGAGGATACTTTTATTGTTAACAGAGGCCTTTTTTTTTGGTAAATAGAGCTATCTTTTAATAGAGGCCAATTTTTTGAACAACATTTAATGATATTTTGTAAGGTTTAAATTATGCATCTAACAATATGCATTGTTATTTAATTTCAGATATGGATTCAATGACGTGGTGGATTAAGTTTACTTGCGGAGAATGGTTAAGCGATAATGAAGGAAGATGGAGTTGGAAATAGGATGAAAGAAATGGAAGAGTTCTAAATGGGTTTTCTATATCCACACAAACTTCGTTTATAGAATTAATTGGCAAAGTACAGTATCTGCTTAGTGTTGATTTGACGTCACAAAAAATTGAGCTGTGGTTTTTTTTTGCCCTGGAAGTGACCCGACATTCTCTTTTCCAGTCATGATCAACTCAGATAATGAAGTGCAGTGGTTTTTATCTATTGTTAAACATGGTAACTATATTCCTCTATGTGTGACACTCGTTCCTAAATGTCACATTGAAGCCCGCGTCAAAATACACTATGATTCAATTGAGACACAACCCAACCTACTGATACAGTTGAAAATGCATATGCATGCAGTCCTACTCATTCTACATTTGAAACAAATAATAGAAATAAAGTTGAATATTACAGAGACAGTTATTGGGACGGTGTGGAGATAGAGTGTCGTAATGATTTTGGTACTCATCTAGAGAATGTAAATGAGCCTAAAACAGTTGTGTGCCCAACACATGGACAAGAGATGTAAGATGATCAAGAACAAACTATGTGTGCTAATGATGAGTAATTGGCTTCCTTATCTAAGACTTCACACACTATTCCCAAAAAAGAAGACTTAAAAGTTGGCCAGGTATTTAACACAAAAAACGATCTTAAGGTAGCAATACATATTCTTACAATGCGACACAATTTCGAATTTAGAGTGAATAAATTAAACAAGAGTGTATACACCTTAACGTGTATAGATGAAAACTACAAGTGGCGTTTGCGGGCTATGAAGGTCGGATCATACAACTATTTCCAAGTTTACAAATACACACGTGAGCACACATGTTCTCTAAGCATTCATGACAATGGCCACAGACAAGCAAAATCCAGGGTTATTGGAACACACATTACCCCAAAATTTTAGAATCCCAAAATAGTATACAAGGCTGTCGATGTCATTAATGATGTTCAATAGGAGTATGTGATTAAACTGAGCTATCAAACTGGAAGAAAGGCGATAGTGTGCATTGGAAGATCTCAGAGGTTCATCGGAGGATAGCTACACAAAATTGGCTGCATATAGACATAACTTGATGAGAACAAATCTAAGCACAGTATTCTCCATTGAGGTTGATGATGAGAGCCGCTTCTTATACATGTTTATGGCACTCAGACCTTACATTCGAGGTTATCAAATGATGTGGCCGGCAATATGTGTATACGGCACTTCTTTGAAAGCAAAATATGGAGGCACGATGATTGTTGCTACATGTCAAAATGCAAACATCCAGATTTACCCGCTTGCTTGGGGCATAGTTGATGGGGAGAACAATACATCATGGACTTAGTTTTTCTCAAAGCTAAAATAAATAATAGGAGATACTCCGGAGCTTGTCCTGATGTCTGATCATCACGGAAGTATAAAAGCCGGTATTGAAGCTGTGTATAAAAATGCATATCATTGTCATTGCATCTATCACGTACGGGACAACCTAAGGGCTAATGCTTCAGATCCAAAGAAGTTGAAGCAAGTGGCGCCACTATTTTTAAAAGCAGCAAAATCTACATGAGATTGATACGTTAGATCAAAAAATTGGGCAGTAAATGAGAGATTCGATCCCTGAAGTTTGGGTAAGGTCATACTTTGAAGGAAACCGTTATAACATCATGACGACCAACAATACAGAGTCGTTGAACACATTGCTTAAGAAAGACCGAGAGTTTCTGATATTTTCATTACTTGAAAGCATAAGGAAGACATTGCAGAGATGGTTTCATAAGAGGCATGGGGCTTCCCAGCAATGCACAAGCACTTTGACATATGAGATGGAGGAAAAATATTGGTAAAATTATGACAAGTCTAAGAAATTTGTTGCCAGTCTAGTGGATCAATTTTGGTATAAGGTGAGCAATGGAGCAATGAGATACATGATTAGTTTGGCTAAAAATACTTGTACCTGTAGGCGATGTCAATTAGATCAGTTCCCTTATACTTGCAGCAATAAAGAAGGCAGGATATTCACCTTACTTGTTAAGCTCACTGTACTACTAAGTTGACTATTGAAGGACAGCATATGATGAATCTATTATCCCGATGCCCAATGAAGATGATTGGGAGGTCCCTGAAAATGTGAAGTCTATGATTGTTCTACCACCGTTATATACACCAAGGCGTGGCCGCAGGAAAGAAACAAGAATACCATCAACTGGAGAATTCCGCAAAAGGAAAAAGTATGGTAGACATGGAGCATTTGGACACAACAAGCTGAAATGTACTTCATAGTTACAACTTTGTGATAACCTAATAGGCAACTGATAGGCACAGTGGAAAAAATACATGTTCTTTTAAAATTGTAATTTTTAGTTGTGATATTTCTAGCAATTATAATCGCTTGTCACTACATTGGCATTAGATGCCTCTATCTACATAAAAACATGTCTCTATATATGGAATCATATACCTTTGTTTAGGAAAAGAGAGACATCTATTTTCTGAAAAGAGGCATCTGTTTGCATGCAGTTATACCAAAAAGAAATCTATTTGCAAAAAGGCACGAGTGTTTATTGAACAATATACCTTTGTTTAACAAAAAAGTTGACTCTGTCTACATAAATAGAGGGCTTCGTTCATGAAGCATATGCCACTGTTTAGGAAAAGAGTACTCTGTTTATGACAAAGGAGGCCTCTATTTAGTAAAAAAGTACACTGTTTATGGAAAAGAGAGGCCTCTATTGGCGTAAAGAAGAGACATTTATTTGGTAAAAAGAGACCTCTGTTTCTAGAAAAAAGAGGCATTTGTTAACTAAAACGAAGCCTCTATTGACAAAAAAGAGACCTCTGTTTGCATACAGTGGTAGAAAAAAGACATATATTTGTAAAATGACACGGGTGTTTATTGAACAATATACCTCTGTTTAACAAAAGAGTTGCCTCTGTCAACATAAATAGAGGGCTCCATTCATGAAGCATATGCCTCTGTTTACGAAAAGAGTACTTTGTTTATGAAAAAGGAGACCTCTGCTGGTGGAAAAAAGAAGCCTTTGTTTAGTAAAAAGAGTACACTGTCTATGGAAAAGAGAGGTATCTGTTGGCGTAAAGAAGAGGCTTCTGTTTGGTAAAAAGAGACCTCTGTTTCTGGAAAAAAGAGGCATTTGTTAAGTAAAAAGAAGCCTCTGTTGATAGAAAAGAGACCATTGTTTGCGTGTAGTCGTAGAAAAAACACATCTATTTGCAAAACGAGACGGGTGTTTAGTGAACAATATACCTCTGTTTAACAAAAGAGTTGCCTCTGTCAACATAAATAGAGGGCTCTGTTCATGAAGCATATGCCTCTGTTTAGGAAAAGAGTAATCTGTTTATGAAAAAGGAGGCCTCTGTTGGTGGAAAATGAGGCCTCTATTTAGTAAAAACTGCTTATGGAAAAGACAGCCTCTGTTGGCGTAAAGAAGATGCCTCTGTTTGGTAAAAAGAGACCTCTTTTCTGGACAAAAGAGGCATCTGTTAAGTAAAAAAGCCTCAGTTGACAGAAAAAAGACCTTTGTTTGCGTGCAATCGTAGAAAAAGACATTTATTTGCAAAACAACACGGGTGTTTATTGAATGATATATCTCAGTTTAACAAAAGAGTTGCCTCTGTCAACATAAATAGAGGGCTTTGTTCATAAAGCATATACCTCTGTTTAGGAAAATAGTACTCGGTTTATCGAAAAAAAGGCCTTTGTTAGCTTAAAAAGAGGCCTCTGTTGGGGGAAAAAGAATACTCTGTTCATGGAAAAAGAGGCCTCTGTTTGGTAAAAATAGACCTTGTTTATAGAAAAAGGCATCTGTTAAGTAAAAATAAGCCTCTGTTGACCGAAAAGAGACCTCTGTTTGTGTGCAGTCGTAGAAAAAAGACATTTATTTGCAAAACGACACGGTCCATCAACATAAATAGAGGGCTCTGTTCATGAAGCATATACCTCTATTTAGGAAAATAGTACTCAGTTTATGGAAAAAAGAGGCCTCCTTTGGTGTAAAAAAGAGGCCTCTGTTTGGTAAAAAGAGACATTTGTTTACGGAAAAAAGGTCTCTGCTAAGAAAAAAAGCCTCTGTCGACCAAAAAGAGGCCTCTGTTTGCGTGCACTTGTAGAAAAAAGACATCTATTTGCTAAAAGATACAAGTGTTTATTGAAAAATATACCTCTATTTAACAAAAGAGTTGCCTCTGTTTACATAAATAGAGTGCTTTGTTCGTGAAGCATATACCTCTATTTAGAAAAATAGTACTCAGTTTATGGAAAAAAGAGGCCTCCGTTGGCCTAAAAAAGAGGCCTCTGTTGGTGGAAAAAAGAGGCCTTTATTTAGAAAAAAAGAGTACTCTATTTATGGAAAAAAGAGGCCTCTGTTTGGGAAAAAAGGCCTCTATTTATCAAAAAAGAGCCATCTGTTAAGTAAAAAAAGCCTCTGTTGACTGGAAAGAGGCCTCTGTTTGCGTGCAGCTGTAGAAAAAAGACATCTATTTGCAAAACGACACGGGTGTTTACTGAACAATATACCTCTCTGTTTAATAAAAAAGTTGCCTCTATCAACATATATAAAGGGCTCTGCTCATGAAGCATATATCTCTATTTAGGAAAATAGTACTCTGTTTATAGAAACAAGAGGCCTCTATTGGCGTAAAAAAGATGCCTCTGTTTGGTAAAAAGATACCACTGTTTAAGGAAAAAGAGACATCTGTTAAGTAAAAAGAAGCCCTGTTGACCAAAAAGAGACCTTGGTTTGCGTGCAGTCGTAGAAAAAGTCATTAATTTTCAAAACGACACAGGTGTTTATTGGACAAGATACCTCCGTTTAACAAAAGAGTTGCCTCTGTCAACATAAATAGAGGGCTCTGTTCACGATGCATATACTTCTGTTTAGGAAAATAGTACTCGGTTTATGGAAAAAAGAGGCCTCCGTTGGCGTAAAAAAGAGGCCTCCATTTCGTAAAAAGAGGCCTCTATTTATGGAAAAAAAAGAGGCCTTTGTCGACCGAAAAGAGGCCTCTGTTTACGTGCACTTATAGAAAAAAGACATCTATTTACAAAAAGACACGGGTGTTTATTAGAATAATATACCTCTGTGTAACAAAAGCGTTGCCTCTGTCTATATAAATAGACGGCTCTATTCATGAAGCATATACAACTGTTTATAAAAATAGTACTCAGTTTATGGAAAAAAGCGGTCTCCTTTGGCGTAAAAAAAGGCCTCTGTTTGGTAAAAAAAGACCTTTGTTTAAGGAAAAAGAGGCATCTATTAAGAAAAAGCCTCTGTTGACCGAAAAGAGGCCTCTGTTTGCTTGCACTTGTAGAAAAAAGACATCTATTTGCAAAAAAAAAAACACGGGTGTTTATTGAACAATATACCTCTATTTAACAAAAGAGTTGCCTCTGTCTATATAAATAAAGGGATCTGTTCATGAGGTATATACCTTTCTTTAGGAAAGAGTACTCGCTATTCGGTAAAAAAAGGCCTCTTTTGGCCAAAAAAATAGGCCTCTGTTTGGTAAAAAGAGACCTCTGTTTACGGAGAAAGAGGCCTCTGTTAAGTAAAAAGGACAGGGGTGTTTACTGAATCATATAACCCTTACCTAATAAAGGAGATGCCTTTATCTACATAAACAGTGGTCTCTGCTTATGGAACATATACCTCTGTTTAGGAAATGAGATGCCTCCGTCTAAATAAATTTTGCGGCCTCTATTACTGAAAAAAGTGGGCTCTGTTTTTGGAAAAAGATGCTTCTGTTTACCAAAAAAATACCTCTGTTTACAGAGAAGAGGCCTCTGTTTGCATGAACTTGTCGAAAAAGATATCTATACTGCCATTTCCGTGCCATCCGGGTTGATCGCATACATTTAGCGTTTTGGATCGAGCTTGGTGATTGTCAGGCTTCGAGTAACATCGCAATCCTCGGTTATCATGTGTTCGTATTACTATTGACTAGCCTATCAGCCTTACTACCAACTATCAAGCTTGATATGAAAACACTAAGTGTAGGTGATCGACCATATATGACATTGATGCATCAAAGATCGTACATGTTAGTACGCTCTGTACTGACGAAGGCCATGATCTGTAGAAGGTTCTAATACGATTTGTCGTTCAAGATTGCAGTTTCCGTACCATCAATGTCATATACAATCGATCGTCTACACTTAGTATGTATAGCTTTGACTAATATTGCAGTCGTATGTTATCACTGTGAACGTCATAACCAAGTTTACTAAATGCCAGCAGAACTCAATCTATCTTTAAAGATGCGAATCTAATATGCTTATGAGGTACGTCACGAATGAGGTGGTATTGTCAACCTCTAGTTAATGCATCGATCTTGCTCTGAAATCTGAAACAAAGATATCTTTTTGTGCACTAACACACATACAGAGGCCTCTTTTCGGTAAACAGAGGCATCCTTTTCCCTAAACAGAGGCCTCTTTCATCAATAGCGGACTCTTGTTTCATAACAGAGGTCTCTTTTTCCATCAACAGATGCTCTTTTGGATCAACAGAGGAATATTTTTTATAAACAGAGGCCTCTTTTTCATTGACAGAGGCCTCGTTTTTCCATCAACAGAGGCCTTGTTTTCATAAACATAGGCCTTCTTTTTCCATCAACAGAGGCCTGTTTTTTCATCAACAGAAGACTCTTTTTTATAAACATAGGCCTCTTTTTACATCAACAGAGGCCTCGGTTTTCAATCAACAAAGGCCTTTTTTATTCATAAATAGCGGCCTCTTTTTCCATCAACAAGGGCCTGGTTTTTCCATCAACGTGGGGACCTTCCATCAACAGAGGACTGTTCCCCATAGACAAGTACCCCTTTCTTCGTAAGCAGGGGCCTCGTTTTTCCATCGACAAAGGTTTCTTTTTATTAGACAGAGGCCTCGCTTTTCCATCAACAACGGTCTCGTTTTTCCATCAATAGAGGACTTTTGACCCATAAACAAAGGCCCATTTTTGTAAACAGGGGCCTCTTTTCCCAAACAGAAGTATATGATCTACGAACAGAGACCTCTGTTTAGCTAGAGACAGAGGCATCTCTTTTTTTAAACAGGGGTAGATTATTCAATAATCTCCCATGCTTTTCTGCAAATAGATATCCTTTTGTACAAGTGCACGCAAACAGAGGCCTCTTTTCGGTAAACAGAGACCTCGTTTTTCCATCAACAAAGGCCTCATTTTTAATATACAGATGACTTCTTCCATCAACAGATAACAGAGGCCTCTTTTTTCATATATAGAGGCCTAGTTCTTCCATCAATAGAGGACTCTTTTTTCATAAATAGAGTCCTCTTTTTTTTCTTCAGCAGATGCCTTGTTTTTCCATCAACACCAGACTCTTTTTCAAAAATAGAGGCCTCTTTTTCCATCAACAGAGGCCAATTTTTTCATAAACACAGGCCTTGGTTTCCTAAACAGAAGCCTCGTGTTTCCATCAACAGAGGCCTGTTTTCTCATTAAACAAAGGCCTCTTTCCCTAAACAGAGGCTTCTGTTCTATATACAGATGCCTCTTTTCCTAAACAGAGGCATATGATCAATAGAGACCTCTGTTTATGTACACAGAATGAGATCTCTTTCCTTGAACCTGTTCCTATCACAAATACTCAATTCAAGTATAAACTTCAATGTACGCTAATCACCATAGCTCGTTTACACTTATCAACGTGAGATAGAAGCATTATTTATATTACAAGTGACTTCTTTTTTTACGATCAAAATACGAAGTACATGAATCCAAACATGAGAAATTGTTGCCAAATATCCGGGTCATAGTCTAGTAAAAATAATTGGGTAGCCAACTTTGTCCTCCATTGATCTATGTGTTGGTTTCGCACAAGCTTCGGGTCCAAGTCCGCAGCGAGAAATTCTATATACTTGATGACAAACATACCACAGTCACCACTGCAAATTCATCTTCCGATCTGTACAATGTTAAGTAAATATTACATTATACGACACTTTATGCAATGCATGCACATATAAAAAAGCAAAAGGTATACTCACGAGGTAGCTTGTTTCTCCATATCTTGCACCCAAACGATGGGGAAAACTTCATTGCCAACATGCATGCCAGATGCTGCCATGACTCTAGGAACAACCTTAGAGACACCATCTAAGAGATCGGAAGAGCACACGTCTTAGTGTGCAGCTGCTGATCCGTTCAATGTGACTTGTATGGGTCAAACACATACACATCTTACTCTACAAAGAACGCCTCAACAAGAAGCCAATATTGATTGTGGCATACGGGTTAGTAAAGATGCGTACAATCTTGTCACCGTCAGGTTGATGCTTCATATGACGTGCCATTTACAATGTCAGTAAGAACCTCCGGGTACCACATTTCCCGTAGCTTCTGATTCAGCCAAACCAGCCGCCGCAAACTCAAGCAGACTATGAATAGCTGAGCCCAAGATTGCTACTGGCTTGTTGAATGTTGTCGGGTAGTGCAATGCCTTTAGTCGAAGCAAGTGCATCGCGATGTCAACATGATGTACAATAACAAAGAAATAGAAGTACAACAACATTATTACCAGCACACACAAGCACCACAATGATACATAAGATAAATTATCACTTACAACACTATTTGGCCACTAGCCTGTGAGCGAAAGGTCTTCAAACCAACTTTTTGCATTGTTCAGGGTGTGAATATACAACTTATGTACAGCTCTGGAATGAGAATGGATCTTAATAAGACATCAGTACAAGGCACAGAATAAACTGAAATAGAGCTCAAAATAAATAGCTCTATACACAAGGATGGATAAAAAGACACTTTAGCCTAGGCCGAGTTGGCGAACCATTTCTTAAATTGTAGATCTAGAGATATGTCAACGGCTGAGAAGGGATCAATTTTTGGGCGTCCAGAAATTTTCATTTCCTCTGGCAGTATAGGGAGTTTTTACAAGCTGTGACGGTCTTACAATCCGTTTAGGCCTACCGTCCGCCTGTATGTTCAAACCACCCCTTACACTTGTGCCTTCATGCACCGATTGCTCAGTTGATTCTTGATCATCCAAAAGTTGTGGCTCATCTGGTGCATCTACATCCATTCTAGCCGATTCCTCCTCGTGTAGCCCATAAGCAACGTCGCCAGTCTGCACATTACTTCCGACCTTATCAATTGCCTCTGTCTCACTACGGCTACCATTACCACGATGATTGAAAGATTTTGATGTACCGCTAACACTCCTACGCTTGTAAACACGACCAATCCCCATATCTCCTCTCGAACCTATGCCCTCTAGCACTTGATGTGTTGTCACCACCTGCTCAATGATGGTGTATGGTTCACTGGCCATAGGTGTAGCCGTATCTGCCTGGCAACAGTCATCAGACTCTCTAGATGGAACAATGTCCGTCCTCTGCACATCAGTGTCTATAGGCTCCACTGAACAGACAAGCCTCTCAATGACATCCCCGATGTCAGCCTCAATCTCTCCCTCCTCAATTGGCCCTGTCTCCTCTCTCGCGTCCTGTAAATCCGGCTCAATATTTTCAGCTTCCACATTGGCCTTATATGAACAGACCTTATACATGTCTCTTGCTTGTTCTCCTCCTGTACCTCCACATGCTCCTCAGCCAAGACGTGTGTCTGCGTCCCTGCATCAACATTCCCTACACTGTCTGCCCTGGTTACTCAACCCGTAGTGCATATCAATAAAGTCATAATTTGCTCCATTATGTATTCCATCATTTCCACCGAAATGATGCGTGGGTTGCGACAACGCCATGATGGTATCAAACTTCTCCCTCATTTCTGTCCTCATATCTCTAACCATCTTCGTTAGCCTTTTCAGGCGACAGTCAGTGCCTCCACTGGAATGTCGAGAGCTCGGACGAGACTCAATAATGGGCCGACGCCGTTGTCGCTTAACAAGAGCTCTTCTCCTTGCACACACAGCCGACCTCCTACCATGAGACCTCCGGGCAAGAACCTGATGCAATGGATAAGAATTCAATGAATACTGAGGAGTTGCATATTTAATATAAGTGTTTGTTTACTTTATAAGACATAACCATGAGGTATAAATAGATGTTTTCATCAAAAGAAATCAAACATATCTACATAGATGTAGATACTTACTTCGACTTCGGGCTGGGAAGGGGCATCTCTGTCTCCGTGGCTGATGTGTGGTTCGACAGGGTCTTCGTGGTCACTTGCATAGTCAGGATCAATAAGACCTTCTGGGCTTAGATCCTCTCCCCTGGATGTATGAGGCAGAGCCTGCCAATAGGCTAGAGCTTCCTTAGCAGAACTTGTCACCAAAGTTCGCTGAAGGTTTGCCGCCTGTAATATTTTAATAATTTTCATGGCATTACAATCTTATTTACAAACCGAACGAGAAGTATAAAATAGCACAGCAAGATATTACATCTTCTACATCCAAAACATCGCCAACTTTATTGCCACTGGACCATGGGAGCTTTATCCAGCTCCAACAACACATTCTTAGAAGGTGGTCGTTATATCCGCCGTCATATTCCCATACCACAGCCAGGATTGCTTCAAAAACCCATGCCTTGCACAATACAAAAATTTTTTGTCAAAGAGCATAACCATAAAATATTTGTAAAGATGAACAACTACATACACATTTTAAAGAAGATAACTATAAGAGTTGGAAAATTATACACCCAAAAGTTTGAATGCAATAGTTAAATGAGTAGAAGTGTTTGGAAACTTATATGACGCCGCTACATACCTGGACTGCTACAGAAAACCCCCAAGCAGAGTACTTGTGCAACTTTTTTTCCCGTACAATTATGGGTGCATCCGTCTTTCAGTCCCGCAAATATATATGCAACGTTAAGTCATAAGATTTTTTGCCCCATGGATATATGTTGAACAAGTCAAAATCATCCGCTATATCCAATATCAGAGGGTCTAGGGCAGTTCATCTATCCTTGCACCCAGCACCATCTCATATATTAGTGCTAATCACAGCTTGTACTTGTCACGCATATCCTCTGTTTCTGCCATGAATGCATGTTCTAGATGTTTTGGCGTGATGGCTCCTTCATGACGCCCAAAATATTTGAACTTTAGTCTGCCTTTAGTTCTGAGCCTGTCCTTGATGTCTTCCTCATCCCCGGGGTTCAAACCCGTCACAAGTGTGAACTCATGTCGCGAGAAACGAATAGTCCTGCTGTTTGCCACCCTAAACCAGAGTTCATCCTCCTTGCCGTACTCAAGTCTACGCAATAACAACAAGTGAATCAATTGTGGGCAGACCTGGATGTCTCTAATATCGTATAGGTGTTTGAAGTACGATGTCAGCAATAGTTGTTTTTGTTCTTCATCAAGTGCATCATACACTTCGTTCAGTGTGGACAGTCTAGAAAGCATTGATATTGTGCTTCTGAATCTGTACCATCTTTCAACAATAAACCTCATCCTGCAGGCAACTTATACACGTTACAAGCTCAAACATTAAAAAAAAAAAAAAAAAAAAGAAATTTATTAGGGAAAATAGGATATTATACATAATTATCTCTATCTTAACACTACAATCACAAAAATAGTAATGTTTACATACTCAATTATCAGAGAATCGAACCAAAACATGGCCTACTAGCTAAAAATTGTTACATACTAAAGACATTGACAGTGTATAGGTCAAACCATATCATATCCAGTAATTTGTTCGGTAATTTTGTACAAAATATTACATGCTATATACACACATCAAATTTTGAGCTCTTCTCCCAATTCATAATTTAATTTGAATTTCATCTTTTTATTTTTTTATTGGAAATCAGCCCTGTTTTAAGATCTCTTATCTGATTCTTACCCAAGTTTCTCAGTGCTTTAATAGATGAGTTCTATAATCTCATAATGGGGTTCGAATTTAGATTATTTGTAATTGTTTATCCTATTTCATATGAATGTTGTTATGTATCAGATGGAGTCTCTATTCTTATCTTATATTTGTATTGGTTTGAATAGATGTAGATCTACATGTAAAGTTATTAAATTTCCACAAGCTTTTAGTGAAGCCGACATCATTTTATAACCGTGTGATTAATTGTGTTTATGTTGGTGTGCAGGATTTTTAGTTTCCATTAATACAATCAAATTTGTTTTGCTCGAATTTCAACAATTTTTTAGCAACTTGCTTTGTTTAATTGCATGTTTACCTACTGTCAGGGACTCTATTTATGGCAGAATGTGAATAACCAATTCCCTCACTTTCGATCTTGTCACTCCATAATAACATGCAATAACAATATCCGCTCATTTTGGGTTCTCGGCCATTTTTGGTACTGAAAGCATCATATATTCAATTAATCACATGTAGGAAAACAAATTATATCCAATATCAGTATTATTCTTAAAAAAGCCAAGTGACTCCTAACAAATACTAAAGCCTATTAGTCTACTTCTAACAGACAAAAAATATGAAGTGCAAAATTGCAAAGGAACATGGAGAAATGCAACAAGTCAAAGATAATGTAAACATCATCAAAGTGGTATCCCAGTTTTATGCGTGTGATCTAAATGCACCAAAGAACAGAAGATGAGTTACAATCCTAAAATTTTACATTAACAACATTCCATGGGTTAAATTAATTTCATCGCAGGGTGTAAAGAGTTCAGACATAAAATTTTCACGAAAACCATTCAATTCAATGTAGCAACACGTACTTGACTTGCACCTGCCACCCAAAACTTTCCCCATGTCTAACACTCATATTTTCACTCCACACTTCCTCTTGATAAATATAGACATTAATAACACCCACACTGTAAGTTCCTAGCAAAGTAAAATTCTGCCCGAATTTCTTATCAAATTATAGCACAATTTCTCTGCAATCAAATGCATAAGGGAGGAAAGAATTACCAGTTAATAGGAGAAGTAGGCGACAGTGCAAATGGGTTTAGTTCTCTTCAACGTGCATATCCATTCACTACAACAAAATCAAAGAGACTTTACTTTCCTAGACAAACTTGCAAAATCAATTGCTTAAATGATCGAATAGGAAAAAAAATAATAACAAAAGAGAAAGAAAAGAAAAGCAAAGAGTAGAACCCACACAAATGTATGGATGTCCAATTCAACCACGAGTCTGATCATAACTCCTCACTACCCATCGTTCTTCTTTAATATTATCCGAACAATCATATAATCATTGAAACCGTCAGCATATTTCAAGCAGCTAAAAAAGTCAAAGAACAACGAACAACTTAACACAACTAAATCAAACCACTGATCACGCCTTCTCGAATTTTATAGAAGAAATCAACTAGGTATGATAAAGGCAATTTGACCAAGAAAAAAGTTGCTAAAATACTCAATCACACTTCATAGGAATCTAACAATATATATATATATATATATATATATCTCTAAATAATAGAAGTACACATAAAAATTTAACAAAACTCCAATCTTCAGTTATTTTTTATGCAAGTAAAAAAAAGAAATAATTAAATAAAGGAATAATAAACAGACCTATCAAGAAGAAAGATGCAATAATGAGATAACCAATCGATAAAACATTTACTCAGATAACAGAACATTCATAACTAAGGCTAATATATGAGCATACGACAGCATATATGAAAAATTAACACTATTGGCATGTGGAACAAACAAAAATTGTGATTGAGCAAATCTGTCATATTCATGCATACAATAGCAACTGCTTATAAAGATTTCTATTCTATCTAGCTCTCCAAGAGACAACTTAGTCAAGAGAAGCAGAAAAGCATAAACAACCAAGATTAATTTATCTTAGGCAAGTGACAAGGTTCATATTTTAATTTATTTAGCAAATGCACCGTATACAGTAGCATAAAGTTGAGATTACAACAATTTAACGACCAATTATGACACTTTGCCGATATCTGGACTCTATCATATGGATCATTCTTTAGATTTCTGAAGTAATAAAAGATGAAAATGTGCATTGAAGAAAAAAGATTGCAATTTGCATAGGACAAGAAAATATTCCACGAAAAATGTATGAAGGGGAGTTCAGAATAAGTACGTTGAACAAGTTTTATATGCAAAAGGATCGCTTAACAAATCAAAGAGAAAATAACCAATGATTCCTCTATATTTTGGAAGTGCTACAAAATTGGAAAGTCAAAAGATATTATTTTTCATAAGAATATATAATTCCTACGGAAAAAAATAATTATTATATATAACTTTTTAAAGAAGGATGGTCATCCCGCTCTTGTAGCTTCTCCTTGAAATATATCAGGGAAAACTCTTTTTTCTCTAGCTTTGTTCAACTGACATGCATTCAGTTTTCTTCAAGCTTGGCTGCTCTTAAAACTTCTCAACTGTGCTACTTATCCTAGCTTTGATACTCTACTAATCTACTTTCCCTTCTGGTGGCATCATCTTTCATTGGCAAATTTTTCAATTTGTTTTGAATGAATTTAGTTACTTATAGATTATATTCTAACCTCTTCCCCCATTTGAAAGTAAACCACATAAAGATGACAATAAATAAATTCCTCCAAAAATTGCAAATTCTTAAAGTTGTGATCATTTAGCCCATGACACACTCAAAAAAGTGCTAAAAACTTTGAAAATAAAGGAACCAAACAACGAGACGAATAAATTGGAGAAATCACCATAAATAAGGCTGTGCTTTATCTTTGCCGTTCAACGGCCAACTTTTGAGTTTTGAAATCTTCTTCATCAGAAATTTAACAGACGGCTTGCTGGCATCTTGTGACACCTCTAAAGTCCCAAAAAAAAAAAAAAATCAAATGTTTTGCAGAGACGGCTACTTGGCATGCAATGTCCCTAAATTTCACAAAAAAATAAATAAATAACTATATATATATGAATCATAAAAAATAAAAACTCTAGATCGATGAAAAATTAACAGATCTATAGAAAGTAAAAAACATTGCATTGAAAAACACACAGTATTACAGAACAGGGGAAAAATATATATTGAACACACATACAAGGTAACAAACAGGAAAAGAACGAACATGTATAGACATCACCTCTTTCTGGAAAAGAGCAAGCACCTTTAGCCTATGAGATACAACCACGTTTCTTCATTACGACTATAGCTTGCAAAGTTGTAACCAATTAAATCATATAAAATTACATTTTCTCTAAACATCATAAGACAGTGTCTCTTCCAATTTTTGTCCTATATTTTCCTATATGATCAAATAGCTTGCATCAAGTTTTAAATCTAACTGTTTTAACAAAAAAGGGCATATTAACATAACAATTTAAACTAAACATTGTGAAATGGCTAAGTTTTAACAAGTTTTTAGATGAGATTATTATACACAAAGAAGCAAAAACCATATTCACAAACCCCAATAATAGAGCAAAAACCCAGCACACTGCACCCCCAACAACTGCTAAATAGTTCGAGAAAGTCGCCAGCAAAATGAGACACCAACAACTCCAACATACATTTATAATTATACACCTATATCTAGGGTTTAGCACATTTTTCCCTTTTAGATGAAGGAGTTTTCTCAAGTTATAATTCAAACATTTAGGAATTTCGTAACACAAAATTGAATTAAACAACAGTATAATACAATTCATTGTTGAGCGAATATGAATTCTATTACCTTCAACCTTTTCGAACAATGCCACTTCAATCTTCACAAGAATGGAACTTGAAGGAACGTAAGAGGTGGGGGGAGGATTACAGTTACTATTCTTGCGCCAATTTTTGAATTCCAAATGAAGTGAAAATCACTGCAGACAAACGGCTATCTCCATTCGTTCAAGGGTTCTGTCGTCTGGGAGTTTTCAGGCCCTTTCTTTGCATATATATATATATATATATATTAGTCGGTCAAGGCGGGTCAAATAGTCAAAGCCCCAAAAAATATACAAAACGGCGGCCATTTAGACAAATTTCCACTTTTTTGGTGGAGGGGGGTTTTGGCGGAAAAGGATAAGCAGTAGCTTGTTTTCAATTTTTTACCCAAAACGTGGAAAACGCAATTTCACGTTTTCCATTTGGTTTAGAAACAAAATTGAGGCACTGTAGAAAATAATTTGAGAAAATGGTAAAAGAGAGTTTTTTTGCATTTTCAAAATGGAAAAAATAGAAAACACTCCAAAAACGCTAAAGAGAACGTAGCTTTAGAGTATCTCTAATAATCTCTCTATTTTTAAAGAGTATATTCTATTTAATAGACAGCCTCTTTAAATATAAATAGTGATTTTTTTTATATACTTCTACCCATTCTATTTTTCTCTATTTATTTGACCTTTCTCAAAATAGATTTATCATTTTATCTTAATTTAAATTATTAATTAATAGTGTTTAAAAATTTCAATGACAAATAGAATCAAAAATAGTTTGTATAAATCAAGAATCGGAACCTCGAAACTTGTAGTATTAAATTATATAGTCTATTGGAAGAGATTTTTAAGCCTGGACTCTTTAAAATTAAGATAAGGAATAGTATTTTAGATTTACATAGTTTATCAGAGTTGCTCTAAGGTATTTATAAGAGTATGTCGTATGAAATATATATTAGGGAAAGTTTTCTACCACATCATCTGAAATGACTAATGTGACAATAAAAAAAAGTAGACGTCATTTACTACGAGAGAAATTTAGGTACAACGGATGTATATCCTACATAGTACATAAGACTAATAACACACATGAATCTCACCAAGTAGTACGCACTATGTAGGATGTACTTTTGCATCTTTCCTTGTTAGATGAGAAAAATTTAAGCACATCGGATATACATCTTATATGGTATATCTTACGCGCGTGAGATGTATCCGTACTATTTGTCAGATGTATCACATATGATGTACGTCCGTTGCACATAGATTTCTCTCGTCTACTATAATGTCTAGACTTAAACAATGTCGTAAATTATCTATATCTCTCCACTATCGCATTTTTTCATTCCCTCTTTCTAACAACTGTATAAACTACTCATATTTTAACACGTGTCTAGTATTTTTTCACTCTCTCTTCCACTACTGTGTCAACTACTCATATTTTGATAAGTATTCTCGTGCAATTCACATGATCATTAAAGATGCCCTATACCAATTTTCACTAATTCAAACCATGCAGAAAACAATTCAGCTTACACCATTAGACATGCTTTAATCAAAGATCTAAAACGCGTAAGACATGGAAAAGCATTAAGGTCGAGCACTGGGTCTAGGTGTGCTTAAGCGCACCAGTGTGTAATAAAATGTGATTAATGAGTGAAACAACGTAAGGCGTGATTAAAAGTAAAGCCCGAGCTTCGAACATAAGCGCTACTTAAGCATTGCCTAAGCGAGTTTTTTAAAACACTGGCTTCAATACTTCCACTAGCATTGTCTAATCTTCGCGGCCACAATGTTATGTTATGACTAATAATTACAACAACCTCAAAAAATTTTGTTTCATGATCTAGGGCGGTACACAAAAGTAGGCTTTCCAATACCTCTTAAGTATCATACTCCCCACTATTGACAAAATTTAAGAGTATCAGACCCCACCTTATTGACTAAATTAAGACAAAGGTTCATAAGAGCCAAATTTATTGTTAAATCAGAACTCTAAACACACATGTAAGTTCTAGGTTAGCCAAAAGTACCATATCTTCATCACTTCTTAAATACCTTCAACGATTCCCAAATTAACGGCTATAATTTACGAACCACTTACAAATTAGCTATCTGACATTAGACAGTGACAAAAGGGTAATCTTTTGCCATTCCAAACAAGCAGCACAAGGGGGTTTGGAAATGGAGAAAAAGGAAAGTAAAATTTATACATGTTCAACGAAATTAATATCTACAATAGCCACACTATATTTTTTAATTCGTGGTATTTACATTCTGCTGGCTACAAAATTTGCTATACTTCAGGTTTCTAAGAAAATTTCAGCTCCACTTGCTGGTAACATTCCAGCCAAAAAGCCAGCATGCAAAAAACCTTGATGATAAACTTGCCCAAGTATTACGTAGATTTATTATGCTCACTCTCTTATTAATCTCTTCCTTTTGATCCTAGAAGGAGATTGTCTAGGATAAGAAACTATTGCCAAAACTGAGAAGATGGTCAGACCAACAATTCCGCTAAAAGGCTGAAACGGGTGGCCGCCAGTAGCCCACAGTGGAAAATTGGGCTGGTACTTCAGAAAGCCACCAGTTTTCAAGATGAAACTAGAAGCCACTATCCCCGAACGGATTCCAATTGGTAGGGAGAGACTACCTTGACTTCTTTGCTGAGCTCCGGACAGAATGAGGGACAGTAGCCACAATCCAGGTATTTCCCACAGTGACCTAAGATTTAATTTTAAAAAAATAATAATAATGAAGAAAGAAAAAAGGAGCGTTCATGAGTTCAGCAGAAACAGAATTACATAACATGCATCTAGAGGACTGGACTGAGAGAGCTTTCCATGCACATGCAGGCATTTTTAACCAGCTTTTACAGCCCAGTCTTGGACCAAGCGTAGGAATAGAAAACATGCATTTCAAAAATAAAGAAAAGGTCACATACTAAAACAGATGCACACAAGCAATATCAACATTGTTGAGAATCCTAAAGATTAGAAAAATGTCAAAATAAAGGATCTAGAAACCAAAATGCATATTATGTTGAAAAATTAATAAAGGATCTAGAAACCAAAATGCATATTATGTTGAAAAATTATACCTTTGACACAAAGAAAATATGAGTCCTGAAATAATTATTCCATGATGATATCCAAGGTCAGCTGCAATCTCTTGAGGCAACCAAGATCTAAAGAGCAGTTCCTCCACAACTGCAACAGCAGATGCTGTTACAAGTCCTCGAACAATTAGCATAAGCACCCGGACACACACTCTAATCAATGCTACAGGATCTGAAGATGGTACACAGAGAGTAGCTGGCCAACACAGTTGGACACACCCAATTGCAAAATTTGCCGACTGTATCAGTAAAACAAGCATTACTCCACCAAGCAAGCCCATCAGAAAGTTCTTGAACTACAAAGAAATGTAAATCAGGAACATGTTGTTAGTAATATGGAGTGCAACTAAAGAGGAATAAAATTCACAGATTTAAACAGGGGAAGGTGGGAAGGGCTATTGGCAGCCCTCCCTCCTGTATCTTTCCTATCTCGGGACATCAATTATAGAATATCAGAGGTATTGATGCCGATGCGTCAGATTGCAGAAGGTATATGCATCATCTCCAATCAAAATCATGACTACTGTTTGTACCGCATAATATTCAACAGATCACAAACAATATTTGGACCATGATTTAAGTAGTTAAAGTCCCCACCTCCACCATATACACCTCCAATCAAAATCATGACTCCAGGTTGTACTGCATAATATTTAACAGATCACAAACAATATTTGGACCATGATTTAAGTAGTTAAAGTCCCCACCTCCACCATCGAAAACAAATCCATCCCGTATCCCCTCAGTGGATCGTCATACTTGCGAATTCTTTTGCCCCATAAAGTAATCATTATCATGATAGAACCATACAGGCCAGCAATGCAAGCAAGCTCAGCAACTTTAAAAGGATTGCGCGTTGCCCAGCTCTGCATCAGGGTAGGAAGCAATGGAATGACCACAGGTGACCACAGAAGAAGCACCATGAAGACAAAGCCAAGGGTCCTGGAGATAATAGCAGGATGATGAAAAGAACTTAATTACCTATTAACTAACAAGCTCTTGTAACATAAATATGCTGAATTTCTGAGAAACAGATAAACAATCTGCAGCATTCGCTATTCTCACGGTCTAATTACGTAGTCATACAAGCTATGCATCTCAATAGATCACCTGGGGGCAACCGGTCGGTCGGTCAGTTCGGTTGTGGCCCAAAACCAAACCAAACCTAAGTTTTGAAGTTGACGAACCAAAACGCTCAGATTAGTTCGTCGGTTTTTGATGCAGTCATTTTTTTTTTTTAAATAAAATAAAATAAAAGGGCCAAAAAAAAAAAAAAACCAAACCAGCCGGCTGGGGAGGGTTTTTGCCGTCAGTTTGGTTCATCTGGTTTTTTTGCCCTCTCCTAGATCACTAGGTTAACTCGTTTTATAGACTTATTATATAAGGTGGAGGCAAGCCAGTTTGATAATCAAAACAGCTTTGATTAAAATGAGTATTATTAACAACTTAGGCTGCTAGGCTGCATGACCAGAAATTTATGAAGCTTCAGATAACAAGAAAAGTTATCATCCTCGGGCCTTGACAAAAAGAATTAGCTGTAAAGAAGAGTTCTCTCAATTGACTGATTAAACTTCTGTTCAAAGACAAAGGTGGGGATTTTCTTTTCTCCCGTGGCCGTTAAGTCACAAACTACCGTATGTGATTAATTTTGAGAGACATTAATACATGAAGTTTCCGTATAAAATAATATTCCCGTGGCCATTAAGTCACAAACTACCGTATGTGATTAATTTTGAGAGACATTACTACATGAAGTTTCCATATAAAATAATATCTCGTTCAAGAAAATAGAATTGAAACTTTTAAATTCTAAAAAAGCTCCAGTACAAATAATTAAAAAGATATCAGTGCTTGACAAAATGGCAGGGGATTCAACAGCTAAAGATGATACAAGCCAGTCTTGTCCGGGAATTCTTTACTGATATCAGAATCTACAGCAGAATCCAACAGGATAGTTCGCAAAGGAACTTAACAGATAATTTACCTCTGAATTAGTGGACGTTCAGCAATGCGTAGAAATGATATGAGCTTGTCCGCCAAACTCATAGCACCTCGTATACCGCCCCACAACAAAGCAACTTTTCCAACCAGTTTCAAAATGCCCCCCTTCTGTCCCAATTCTGCCAGCATTGCTACCAGCCTGTTGACAATTACTCTCAAGAAACAAAAGAAAGAACATAAAAGAAAAGAGGAGATTTTTGGAAAATGACCAAACAAACCTCTCATGATCCACTTCTCCATTTTCTTTTGTTGGTACAACAGGACTGGCAACAGACATTGCTTTCTCTGCAAGGCTTGTTACTATGTTATTCTGGGTTTTCACCATGGTTTCCTCAGGTTTAGAGAGATCTGTGCTGCTTTCTTTCTCTTTGAAGGCTCCGATTGAAGTTTCAGCAGTGTCAGTATTCTACAGCACATTGATTAAGCGTTACAAGGAACTAAAAAGCATAAAAAAGGCATACATAATTCTTCTCAAGTGCAACATGTGTATGGTGAACTGGTGAACATTTAAATTTTTAGAGTTTGTTCTTTGGAGCTTTATCAAAAGCAAAAAATTATCAAATCAATACCAACAACATATTCTACACAAAAGACAAATTTTCACACTTCCCAATAATCTTTCTTTACATTACCACCACATTCTCCTATAAATCTAAGCATGTGTTTGAAGCTCTTTATTTGCTCTCTTTTTTTTCCAATTTATAATTTTACCTACCACTGATTTGACATTTGATTTGATAACTATTCAATTACAACCAAACATTTCACACCTTTTTACATTTCCAATACACATTCTCTTCATAAATTCTACACCATAAAATGCACAAAAAGAGCTTCAAACACATGCTAAAATTCTTTTACATAGAGCTCACAAGAAAAGCTCTTATTTTTGGCCGAAATATGAACCAACACAAGCTTGAAAATTATAGGAAAGTAGACAAACACATGAAGCTATACCAACGATGCAATGATTTTAAGCAAGTGGGTGTCTAATTTTCCTTTTTCCCATTAGCTGTATTGGCAGCACCATTGAAGCAAACACAGGTTTTGCACCAAAGGGAGAAAGATCTATACATAGAGATAAAGCATCAGAAACAGTTATACAAACTGCAACTGCATTTTAGGCCTTGTTCTCTATAACTTATTTTTTCACTACCAAAAAACTCAACAATTCAAACTCACACCAACCAGATATTCTCACTTCTTCACAACTCACCATAATCTCTCTCCACTTCCACCACAAATTTCAAACAGCAATCTCTTTTCTTAGAAAAATCTAGAATTCTAACTACAAAGAACAAGCCCTTAAGCTAAATAAAATGGAACTGAAAAACTAAGGGATTTAATCGAAGAGCTTACATGCTGATGAGCAAGTAAAGCTGACGCTCCAAAAGCAGCCGTAACAGCACCAACCATTACTTTTCCATTTGTGTTTGTCAATCCCATGTTCTCTGTACATTCACTAATTGAAGTTTCCAAACCATGATTCTGATCAATACTCTTCAAAAGCCTTTTATTCGTCTCCTTGGCACCTTCTTGAATACGATCATCTTTTGTTTTACTGACAAGAGCGGAGTAAATGTCGTCATTACCATTACAATCCAGTGCAACTACATCAAAGAATTTCCTCAGTGCAGCTAAACTAGTGCCTACAACGAGTCCAACAGGTAGTACTCTGCTTAAATATTCAGTGTCCTTCAGTGCAGAAGAAATAGCTTGTACAATAGCCTCGGCACAAAGGGCACTAGATTTCGTTGCAGCATCATGAACTACTTTACCATCTCCTACAGCCTGAGAAACAGCATTAGCAACATGCTCTACATCTTCGGCAAGTCTGGGCTCCAATTCCTCCATGTCAGCAGCACCAGTCCTACGGTTAACTTCAATATTTAAAGTTTCAATTATAATATTTCTAGTGGAAATTACAGACTTGTCAAATATGTCACCAACAGTTCCAATACTTTCATTGACCTTGTTTATTTTTCTGCAATCTTCATCTTGTTCGTGTTGCTTTCCAGCATCAAGTATTGCATAACTTGGTTCAATAATACCATCAATATCATTGTGCTTTGAGTTCACATCCAAATGATTTTCAGCATTACCACATTGATGTATAGTAATTTCACTAACACTAGCATCATTGTCCTCTTCTTGATCCAAAAGCTTCCAACGACCTTCTTCCGGGATGTAATCAAGTAATAAGGCAGATGAGGTATCCAAATATTGTGGCATGCAACTTTTCACCTTTGAGATAAGGTATGTCTTAAGGTATTCCGTGTACATATCATCTCCGTAAGGCATAGCAGTTAAATAACTTGGCACATCTTGTGAACCCCCTTTCAAATATTCATTTAAATTCCTAGATTGAAGTTTTTCTCCAAGATAGAGCAGATGACTATCTTTCTCTTTACCAAACTGGGCCTCTCTGTCACCTGACCAAGAACTATCACTATGATCTCCACTGAACGTGGTATGTTGTTTCGTTTCCTCAGCTTTGGGTGAATTGCCGGAATGATCCTTGAACTATTTTTCACCTTCTCCAATTTGTTTTCTTCAGTCCCATAAGGATATTTAAGCAATGAGACTTCCTTTGAGTCCATTAACTCACCTTCTCTATTGGCTTCGTCTCGATTACCTCTATCCTTGTCCTCACTTTCACTCTCGTTTTCCACCTCAAATTGATCAATTATGTCTTCGATCACATTAAATACACTATTAACAGCAACTTGTGTAGAATCATCAAACCCCGACAAGGCATCTATCGCCCTAGAAACACTGAATCTTGAGGATCTATCAGTATCTACATTTAAAACAGGCTGCCCACCACTGTCCTCCTTTTTCAGTTCGTTTTCCACATCTTTCTCTGTCAGTTGATTCTCAGAAGAGGAGGATGGAACTGATGTATTGTTCTCTGTTTCACTGGAAGCTGCCACATTACACTGACCAGCAGGAAAATCAAGTTTATGTTTATTATCCTCAGATTCATCCTCCTCTCTCTGATTGTTCTCGAAATCTTTCTCTATCGGCTGATTCTCAGAAGAGGAGAATGTTGTGAATGATTCATCCTCTGCTTGACTGGACACCCCCAACTTATGTGGGTCGGTTGGGGAATCAATCTTCTGTTTATTGTTTTCCTGATCCATCAGGTCTTGACTTTTAACACTATCACTTTCCACTTTCTTTCTTTCAACAATATCTTCAGTGCTACCAGGCCCTTCAGACCGGTTTGATAACTCAGGTCCATCACGTGTTTCCCGCACATTCCCATTATCAGTGGACGGCCCAGCATCTACTGCTGGAAACCGTGCGTTTTCATGAATATTTCCTGAGTCTTTCAGGTCGACATTCTCTGAGCCTGCATTTTCATGTGTCTGGGTACTACTAGAATGAAACTGACTTGTGTCGATGGGTTTCAGGGTATTCTCAGATGACTGAAGTTCTGATTCAAGAAAAACTGAAGAGTCTGACCTATGGACCTTCCCAGAGCCATCTGTTATGTGATTTATCCTCTTCTTCTGATCAGAAGAGTGACCATCATCACCTCCTCCATTTAACGGTCTACTTTTTTCTACTACTTTTGAGTTGAATCCAGCTGCCATGTTAGATATTTGTCCCAAACTTGAGAGCCTCTCCAAATTTAAATTAGATCCTTGACTCTGCAATATTCCAGAAACAGCTGCTGTAAGCTTCTCGCGGACATCTTCAGGCACAGCGTCTTGCAAAGCTTTCATTAGTGTCTCCCCTTGACCCACAGCACTCAGGACCTGAAAATTGTTACCAAATAACTATTTTTAAACAATATATAATTGTCAAATATGAAACTGTTTCCTTCCTATAATGTTTTCATTATTGAACAATTATAAATACAACCGAATAAAAATAGCCATGTGGAATTACATGGGGGAGGGCGAATGGATGTTAGAATGTAATCTTACAGCTACTCAGTGGCTGTTTGATTCTCATTATTAATATTGATTTATAACAAGAAATTATAATGAGGTGAAATGAGTGGTGTAGATTTAATAGAAATTTGAAATTTGTGGTTATAAATGAGTAGTTGTCAAATCAGTAATCAAATCAGTGGTAGATGAAATTATAAAGAGAATCGATAAAGAGAGTCAAACAAGCTCTTAGGATGTTTTGGTCTGATTAACTGAAGCTCTCTAACTCCTCCCTGGTGGGATGGCTTGGTAACTGTAGTTAGGAAGGAGAGGTAATCCCAGCATTTACCTTTCCGATCAGGCAACAGAAAGGTCTGACCCCCTGCGTTATCTTTACAAAAACCTCCAACCCAATAGAACCTTGGTCAAATAATCAGTTAGTCTGGAGATTGTTAGTGCATACTTATAAACCTCATAATAGGCACCTGACTGAAGCCCTCCAACTCCTTTCACAAGCAACTGATTGGAAACTATTGATAGTAAAGATGTGTCCCAGCGTTTACCTCTCCAACCAAACAACAAAGGATCCATCCCTTCCCCAGTCGCCACAATTTTCCAACTCAATGGAACCTTAGGTCAAAATAATCAATTAGTCTCGAGTTTGTTAGTCCACATGTACAAACTTCATAATTGGTGCATCTTCATGAATGTTTACAATTTGCTAAGTCTCTGTAGATAAATCTCCACATACCCTTTATATGAACCTCCTAAATTCTGATAGTGGAGAGTTGCACCACACATCGACCCTCTCGAGACTAGTCAAAAGAATAAGTAAAACTATGAATTGTATAACAAAATTCTGATTCATGAACATTACCTTCTTTTTCTGTTCTTGTGACAAAGTGCCCGGAATAGTCACATCAAGCATATTCAAAACCACTCCTGCAGCCTGCATCACCTGACCCTTTTCATTATCAACAGGAATCATTCCATCTTCTATTAGTTCTGCATTAACCGCATTACTTTGGTGTTCTAAACTGCTCTCCTGTTTAAACCTTTTGGCGTGAGGTTCTGGTTCTCTTGGGTTTTTTTCAAATTTTGATTGGATGCTGGCAATTTCATGGTTTTCTTCAAGCCTCTCGAACAGAGAATTGGGGGAGACGCTGTCTGTAGTGTTTGTATTAGTAACATTCAAGAGCTTGTCTCTTCTACCAGTCTTACCAAAAGCTCTATCTCCTAACAACGGCAAACCCTTTGAAGGTCGGATATTGACATCAACATCTTCCAGAAGTGGATGGCGACCCTTTAGAAGTCCAAGCTCCACAGCTGTTAGCCACTGCATTTAGCATTTTTGCAGGTGTATGATGCCTCCATAATTAAAGGCTTCTATACAAGACATATACTGTAGTTATAGTCAGTAGTTACCTCAATAATGAGGCGCTGACACCAAGAGAAACTTGACCCGACATTTGTAACTTTGCTAGACGGTGAGTAAGAGCAGAGTAGCAGGCTAGTATATGGGTTCTCTGCTATGGAACTTCGTGGAATGGAGAATAAAGGAGCTGTACCATCATCATTCTGACAACAAAAATATAATATCGTTAAGACAATTTAGTCATGTAGAAACAGTATCAAATCGACTAAAACAGTAATGATCAACTGCCAGAATTTTATAACGCACCAAAAAAAAAAAAAGGAGAGAGAGAGAGAGAGAGAGAACCCCAAGGGGAAAAAACACACACACGCTTCATACATGCAAGATAAACAAGCCGGTGACATGCAATACTGATTTCACCATAAAAAGTGAACTAATACCCGTCAACAGCAAAAACATCATATAAAACAGGCAGACTATTTATGGTACAATTAAGCAGTAAGGAAATCCATAAAAGCACTGAGAGAAGGGGAACGGGGGACAAGAATATTCAATTAACAAGAATACAGAAAAAGTTTGAAAAAAATATGAAAATGTATTTACTTGCATAAATAGTTGATTGCAGAAATAGTTGACATCAAGCAAAAGAAGGATTTAACTGGGGAAAAAATCTTAAGGGAATCCAGTACAGAAGTATAAATTAGAACCAACATCCCTGCTTACAAACAAATAGACAGGATTCAGATTTGGCACGAGAACGTTAAAAAGTAATAAGCGTGTTCTAGTTTTAGGTCAGTTAGCATGAATGCAGTATATCGTTAAAGAAATCAAATAAAACCTGGATAAAAAGAACAGGAATCTTCACTTTGCCAACAACATATCTGGTGCCAGATTTTGCATAAAAATCTTCAATGCTGTCAAATCCATAAGACACCATGGACACTGCTTTCTCAAAATCTCGAACCGAAGATGCTGATAAACCTCTGTTGACTTCAAATCCTTTTCCATGACCTTGAAATAACTCCTGAAAGTAATTACAGCATGGAAGAAATAAATATTAAGTGCTGAATAGTCAACCATTTCATTCACTAAAAAAGCAGTTTTCCGATCACTGGAATCACATCAGATGCATCGACTGACGGATCCTTTTAGGCAAGGAAAGTAAGAGTATCTCTAACAAAATAACAACCTTGTTCCGATAAAGTATACTGATTAACCCATTTGTGAACCTCCGATCAAAATCAATGTGATACATGGAAGTCCTTGTAGCCTCCTCTAAATCAAAAGGATTGTCTATGCAAGTTGCAGCTGTAAGAGGCGTGTTCTCTCCAAATTCTGCCAAGTACTTTGTCAACATATTTGCGCCATAACCCCAACCAACGGCCATAAATGTTGTCCATGGCCTTGCCTTGTTTATGGAGTCTATAGCTGTGGAGATATCATCGCTATCAGCAGCAGTAAACAACCTACATAAATGAAGTAGTCACAGCGCCCTACTATCAGCTAGTTTTGCCAGTCCAGGAATGTAAGAATCTTCTCAATTAGGAACCTGAACATCAAACTCGATAATTAACATTTTTCTTCTCCAGGTTATTTTTACCGGATTGTACCCATTAAAAGCAAATAATTTCCCATCCCAAAATTACTCTTAAGTTTTGTGATTACTAATTAATTTGCAACAACTTTGTCCACCGAGCTAAGGAACTTATTGGAAGTAAACGAACTTATGAGTTGAATCTGGTGAACATTGAACCGCATTCTGTCCACGAAATAGTTAACCACCCAGAGCTCAGTCTTAAATGTATACATAGTGCTTCTGGCGTCTCATGTGCCACAGCCACAATAGAGTTCGAAAATTGAGAAATTATTGTTCAACAAGATTAAACAATTTCAACTAAACTTACCGCGCAGTGGTTAGTGGCGATCCAGCACACCCCCTTGGATTCATTACAACTGGAAAAAGTCCAGTCTTTAGACAATCACAGACAAAGTCCCTAATCTTCCCTTCATTGCTCCCTTCGGGAGTCCCTGGAATAATCAACACGGTCGTATCCAAGCCGCCCTCCTCCTCCAAGTCCAAATCCGCCGGCCAATCTAGTGACACGACCCCTCCATCCTCTGTACTCAAGCAAATCCTCTGGTACACCAATTTGTCATAAAATTCAGCATCATTTTTCACTTCAGTTAGCATTCTCCCACTGCTCAGTCTGACGAAATGTCTGTCCTCCTTAAGAAGCTTTTCATTAACATTTTCAAGCAATTCGCTGTCCTGGAAATGAATAGAAGGGCAGCGTAGTGTCACAAAACGATTAAACGGCGTCGGGCTGGTAAATAAAATCCACTCCCCAATATCACCATCAAAATTCTTGGTACCATCAGGGTTAGATAACAATTTTTGCGATTTTGAAGAGAAATAGAGGGTGAGGCCAGAGACGAGGCCAATAGTAGGGGCGATGTAATCGAGCGCATTCACAGAAGAGAATTGTACAATTAAGCTGTGAAAAAGATTATCAAAAGGTGAAGGCGAGGGATTCAGCTGGTTGTGAAGAGTCAGAGGTCTCATATGACGGCGTTTCCATGGCCGGTGATGTTGGCCGAAGGGCAGACTTCGCTTGCGAATAGACGAAGTTAACAACGGAAATTGGGTTTGAGGCAATGTGAAGCTCATTCTGACGCGGCGGAGGCGGTGGTGGTGGCGGCGAATTATGAAGGCTGGAGCGGAGCGGAGGCGGTTGCAGTGGAGAAAATTCGAGAGGTGCGGCCCTAACCCCAATGCATAACTTGCGTTTGACGGTTGAAAATATCGATGGGGACCTGCGTTAGGGACAGTAGCGTTCAATGGTTGAAAATATCGATATGGACCTGCGGGTAGGGACAGTAGCTTTTCGTCCGGTTCTTTTTTCCAACCAATGGCGCGTCCTGTGCTTCAATACCGTAGAATTTTGAAAGCTATTTTAATGGAAATTGATTGGATTGGGGACATCGCATGTCAGCGGTGGATTGGAATTCCGTGTTCAAGAATCCACCGGTGTCAAACTGTTGATTTCCTGTCTCAAAATGAGAGAGCTGTAAAAGACGAAAATAATGTGGAAAATGTGGCTTGATGACATAATCCTCTAAAAGATTGATCATTCATTACTGTATATTAATTCTACGCAATTTCACCAATAGTCTCGTTTTAGTGTCATGCATATAGCACTGTATATAACACCATACAGGATGATGTTCTATATATAGTATTAGATCAATTTTTACATATCTAACGCACAGTCTTTCAGTACTCTTTCTATGTGAAGAGAAAAACACTCAAGAAAATTACTCAAAAAATGGATTCTTGATTTAGAGACATGGGATGTCTTCATTATGGGACACTACGTGTATATTGCATATTTTCTTACATTAGTTTCATAGACCCACCCGTGGAGTCATGTAAACTAGTAGAGAAAAATGCGCGATGGAAACACTCAATGTCTCTAAATCAAAACTCTAAAAAACATATGGGTCTACATATCAATCTTGATTCGGAAACATGGGGTCTGTGAAATTAATGAAGGGGGTTTATGCTACATATACAAAGTGTGTCCATCAGTGTCTCCAAATCAAAACTTGTCTATAAATCTCCTATAGTAGAGTAAGTTTTAGTGACAGTCTAAGAAAAAAATGTTTACAAGGAGATTGTTTGAAGGTCGTTGAACCACATGAGTCTTGACGAGTTTTAGTGATATTTAATTAATGACACATACAAGTTTATTTTTAACAATTGTTTTGTTATCACATTAGATATATTAAATTAAGAAATTAAATTTAGTCGAATAAAAGTGAGTCCCTTTTTTCAAAAATTCTTGGTTGTCCGCCAATGAGGCATCAGTTCATTTGGTTAGGGAACTAAGGTTGAAGCTACGTAGAGGTTTCACGTTCGATTCCCCCATGTGGGTGGTTTATCTACATTTTATATGTATTTTATAGTTTCCTGCATAGGAGTTTGATTTTTATTGTTGATTTATGTACGCTGTGTTTTAGAATGATATATATATCTATCTATATACAATTTTACTGCCATAATGCAGATTATAATTGTACTTCAAAAAAAATTATTGGTCGTCCCTATTCCATATACATATATTATATAAATAAAAATGTCACACTAGAGTATCTCAAATAAACTCTTTAAATAAAAAAATATTCTTTAATTTAGAGAGTCAATGTATAACAATATTCCCCAGGACTCTTTATTTTAACTTCTTAAAATAAAGTAGGGGTTTGGCTTACCAATTCACCATCTATTCTCTAAGAGTTGCAGTTTTCAATGTTCGCGTTCAAACTACGTTTAAATTAATTGATTCTTAACATTGTAAAGAAGATACATCATACATCAAAGAAAGACAATAGAAATAGAATTTAACAAAATAAAGAGTCAAAAAAGGAAAAGGAAGCATAGATTACCCGAAAACCTACAATATATGATAACTCATTAATATCTAAATCAAGAGTTGCGGTACCTATAGACATCATAATTTTTCCACTCTTTTTTCACAGTATCTATTACATACCGCACTCTTGATGTTAGAACAGTTACCACAAACAGCTGATTTTTCCTTTTTTTTATTTTTTTACAAGCTTTATCATATTTGTCTCTCCCTTAATTCTAGAATTTCCTCCACCCAAATTCCTTTTTGCTAATTCATTTCAATTTACTCACCTGCTACAAGCAACCCATTTTTTTTCTTTTTTTTTTAATTTTTTTTGTCAACTGTCACAAGCACCTCATTTTTTTCTTTTTCTTTTTTTTCCAATTTTTTCCCTCAGTCGCCAAAAGCGCCTCCTTTTTAATTTTTTTTCTTTTCAAACTTTACTATATTTTTTTCTCCCTTGATTTTAGAATTTCCTCCACTCGATTATTTTTCCCAATCCATTTCAATCTACTTTCATACATATCCTCACTCAATTAGGAAATATGAAATCGCATACAAAATATTGATTATGATGCAATAAATCTGTTTATCTGATTATCATTTCATACTCTTGCAAATCTATTCCAAGATTGGGATTTCTTTTCCTTCCGAGCTTGAACTCTCAGTCGAGGGAGATCGCTATAGATGAGGAGTGAATATATAAGTATGATCCCCATTAAATGCGTCTCTATTTACGCACATAATATTTACTCTCTCTTTACATATACTTCTCCTGTAAATAATGTAACTGCATTTAAACTTGATGAGTATTAAAAATAAAAAAAAATCAAAGATATTTGTGTTTAATTTAATTTTAAAATATTTGCTAAAATTTTCTTATATATGCATTTTTTTGGAACTTCTATCAATGATTAATATTATTACTTTATTTGTTGATTAGTTATTAGCAGTGTTCTAAAAAGCTTGAAGCGTAGAAAAGCGTATTCCTAAAACTTCGAGCTTTACAAGCTTAGCGCTTAAGAGTTAAAAAGCGTTTTTCAATTTTTTATTTTTTATTTTTAGAACTAATATAAAACTATTAGTTAATTGAAATTATTGTATATCAATTATGTATAAAGACATAAATTGTAAACATATTCATTTAATAAATAACTTTTACTTCAATTTCATAATACAATATTTGTATTTTTCTCACATAAGTCATCATTTACTTCTCTTTTTTGATATTTTATTTCTCCTCTATTCTTTATTTCTTATAAGGTAAATTACAATTTCGGAATATTTTAGAAATTTACATTAACCTTTTAATTTGATATTAATTTTAATTAGATCTCAAGCAGTAAAATTAAAAATAAAAAAGAAAAAAAAATTAAAAAAAATGTAGCTTAATTCACACATAGGCACGCCTAGGAACGCTTTTTCCACGCCCAGGCACGCTTTTTTTAAGCCTAAACCCGCCTAATCTTATTGGTGTCAACGCTTTGAGTTGACTTGCTTTTTTCACACTTTTTGCCAAAGTGAGCCATTTTACCCACGCTTTGGGCCTAGACCGTGCCTAGGCGCGCTTTTTAAAACATTGGTTATTAGACACGGCATAATCCTTATTATGTATTCTTTTATTTTGTTTTAATTTTTTAGCATAGTGCGTAAGGTTGTTCAAGAATATCCTTAACTTAACCTGACCTACTAATTTGATTTACAAGGAATGAAATGTTTCGATCGTTCCACCAATTTTGCTCGTGATTTGATACCGCGGGCCGAATCCAGTTTCTAATGTATAACGCTCATTAAATTAAAGTTATTCATCATGATGACTCATCGATATAGCATTATTCATCATCAATATCTATCACTAATATTCATCATTATGAAAATGGCTCTGATGGTAAGTATCACGAATTTAAAGTTTTATTTACTCTAATTTTATAAATTCATTTCTTACGACCAATCCATATCTGATTCCATAGGTGAAGATGTCGAGCGTTGCTAGGAATTTGACTATATAGGTGTTGCTTAATAGTATGTATTCTATATTAGAAAAATATCTCTCACTAATATCATGTATTATATATTTTTAATTTAGAAGCCGAGTTGGTATAAAGATCTTGATGTGTGATAAAGTTGGAGAAACTAGTAATTCTACAGTTAATGTTGTTTACAAAGAAGTATTCAATAATTGATGGGTATGCTTCTTTTTCACGTATTAGTTTACAAATAATTTATCATGTGCTACAATTAATTTGAATATTGTTCATTTATTTCTTTTTAAGATTTATTACATTCAAGTTTTTTCTATGTTGTTTTAGCTTCTCTCTCTTACTTTTTGTAGGATGTTTGATTGATTAATCATAGTATAAACATAGATCTCATTTATTCACATGCATATTACTGTTAACTCTATTATTATTTTGATGACAGGTCTATTTTTATCTTTATATAAAACAACTGGTTATTAAAATGTACTCTCATCATATTAGTAATTCATTTTAATGTCAATTGCATTTGTTGATGGCTATCATTGTGTCTAAAATATAATTTGTTGGCAGTTTTATATTCTCAGCCTATATTGCCTATTTTTGTTAATGGTTCTTGCCTGAATTGAGATTAGTTCAATCAAATTTTACCATGCTTCATGAATCTGTATATATAGTAATGTTAAGGAACTTCTAGGAAGTTTTATTACAAAACTTCCCATCCCATATGGCGTGCATCATGTGTATTTCAAATATGCGTGGCGTGCATGAAAGACACGTAGCATGCATCTATGGACGCCACATGGGATGGGAAGTCTTGTAATAAAAATTCCCAGAAGTTCCTTAACATTTTCATCTGTATATGTATTACAATTATAATTTTTGACAAAACTTTTAATGAGTTACAATTTTAATTGATAATGTCTAAAAATAATGATCTATAACAATCAACAAAACATGACTTAACCGTATCTTCGATTGTATTGGCTAGTTGCTTTTCTCTATTTGATTATAAGAATTTATCATATTATAATTTCATGACGTCTTGGATGCCAAATGGTGATATTTTTTTATCTTTAATAATAGTTAATTATCTTCTTTGAGCAGCCTACTTACAATGTTGTTTGTCAATTGTTTTAAGAGACCTTCATTTATTATTAGTATTATTATTCATTCGTTGTTATGAGTTTAATTTGATTCATTTCTCTTTACATTTTGTATTTTCATGCTCTACTTGTATTTTTCATGTGTGCTTTATTTTGATTTTTATTTTAACATTTCGATCGTTTTAATGTCGACAACTTTATTCTCTACTTATTACCATATCCCAAGTTTAGACTTTTTTTTAATGATCAATATGTACAATATATTTTTGTCTATAAAATGTAATTTATATTTCACATAATCTATACTTGCTTATTTATAAGCCTTTGCAAATAATATTATGCATGACCCATTAACATATTTCAATCTTTTAAATGTATGTGAAAAACAGTTTGATTTATATAAAATTCCCTATGTTATTTTTGTACCATTTGCACGGGTGTTAAACTAGTTTTTTTTTTTTTTAAAACAAGTCTATAAAAAGAAATAACGCTAATAAATGTAAATGATAACTAGGTTAATATATCATCATGCATTCACGCTCGAGGTTACTAAAAGTAACAAAGGTTGAAATGAGGACCTCCCTATGTTTATTCATGAAAAGAAAAATATTCAGCAAAGATCGAGACTTAGAAACATAGTTTGGTCTCAAATTTACATAGCAAAAATATCAATTGGTAATAGGACAACTGGTAGCAGGACAACGTATGAGCAGCAAGACTGATATGCCATGTCTAGACGCATACCACTCATATATCTAGTGGGATTATATATATATATATAATTTCGTATATATAAAATTATATATATGTCACGTACAGAGGCATGTCCAGACGTTATGTCATGCCCTGATTTTTCAAAATTTGTCATTTCGTACCTGATATTTTAGAAAAAGTGTTAAAAGGACCTTATTTACGTAATTTTCCCCTTATAAAAACAAATCTATAGCAAGTGTATTACTGCCGACGGAACAAAACTTTTTCAAAGAGTTCATTTATCATCAAACAAAGAAGAATCAGTTTGACGAATCACATCATTTTTGCGTCACAAAAATAGATTGTACAATTTTGGATTCCGCATATTAGGCAAAAAAAATGTAATTAAAATAATGACTACTTAATAACGCTTATATTAATGATACACTAAAGAGACTTCCTTCAAAACGATAGGATTCAATATGCGGTGTCCAAGATGATAATATTTAAAATTGTGTCCAAATTAAATCAAAACAATGGTGGTCATTTTACCTTTGTCACTTTTAGGCCTTCATTGCCATGATGAAAGCCAAAAGCAATTTTAAATAAACGGTGTCCAACATGATAATATTTAAAATTGTGTTGAGGTTCAATCAAAACAATGGTAGCCAGGTATATTCTATGGTGGCTATTCTACCTCTGTCATTTTTAGCCCTCTATTGCCATGGCTTAAGCCAAAAACAATTTTGAATATTTGTTGACATCGTAGTCACTTCATATCAAAACGCATCAAATTATTTCTTTTTTTTTCCCTCTTCCCACTAAGTTATAGACATATGTAGACATGCTCGCCGCTATGATCACATCAATCTATATATTATTATATTAATTAAGAGAACTAAATCTCGATACTTTTTGTAACGTGATTTTCTCACTTTTTTTATTTGGTAAATTTTGTGGTTATTATTATATTAATTTTGCGGCAATTATTATTATTATATTAATTAAGAGAATTAAGTCTCGGTGCCTTTTGTAACTCGATTTTCCCGCCTTTTTATTTAATAAATTTTACGGTAATTGCTCTAATTTTCTTCATTCATTACGTGACAAAATCTTTTGTGAAGTTATGCCAAAGAAGATTTGAACTTATGACATTTGAGTTTACATCTCAAACCTTAACCATTTTACCCTTTTTCCTTTTTTTTTTTTTGGTTAGGTTTTTTCACTAATAAATGTTTATAAGTTTTGTACTTTAAACTCAGCGTACAAGTTAAAATAACAAATCTAAAAGGCCCATTTCAAAACAAACCATAATCGCTCTTAATTCGTCCAATCAACATCTCCGTCGTTTTCATGCATTATTTTTTTATATGAATTTTTAATTTTATTAGAATTTTTGAAAATGAGGCAAGTAAAGAGTATTTTTTTACTTACATGACTCGAACTACCCCACCACGTATATCACGCCACCAAATCTATTGCCTTTCTTACTCATAACGGAAGCATTTGAGAATTAAATCTCAATTCACAATTTAAAGGCGAGACTTTACAAATACAAGTCAAACACTCTTATACAAAACTTACAATGATTATTGCGGCCACTCAAAACGAAACATCGGCCACATACTAAAATCTCGATCACATACATGTATCATCTCCGCTCTTGGAATGATCCGGCCACATAGCTATTGATCCAATACCAATAGGATTGTAAAAGGGGGCGAGTACATAGTACCTAGTGAATAACAACATGTATTGGCTCACGCAAAAAATGCGAGGAAGATCACAAGTTGACAAATATACAAAGTTCAGGCACATCACTAGTTTAGTCTCTACCCACAAGCCATACCATACAAAGATTTAATAACAATTCAAAATAGCTAAGACCATATAGTAAGGCCATAATATCACAAAGTAATACAAATATAATGCAAAACGGGTAGACAGCGCTACTAGCGATACCCAAGAGCAAGAAACAATAGCTTATTCAAAATAATGGTGCACTGTCAATCATCAAAGGTCAAATATAATATAAGAATAGCACGAGTTCCAAGAGAGAAAGAGTGCCAAAAGATAAAAAGGAATAGAGCCAAAGACGTGCGTTAGTCACAAAAAATGCCAAAATCATTTAAACATGCATATCAAGAAAGGGGAGAGCCAATACATGCGTTACTCACCTTACAGATCCCTCGAATAGTCCTAAGTGGAAAAGTCCATTAACGCCCTGATATACCTCAATTAAAGCTAAATTTTCGAGTTAGAATCTATCTATATAAAGTTAAGAGCCTTTTCCAAGTGTAAGGATGGTGTTTTGTGAGTTTTAAGGGTTGTTCTCCACCATATCATAGGCATGGATGAATTTTAGCATTTTGGGAGAGAAAGTGGATCGTTGGGAGGTTTTGGAAAGGTTGAGGACCCTAAAGCCCTTTATATAATAGCTATGATTTAGTTGTTTTTAAGAAACTTTTGAGTTCCACCAATCAAATCACGATACGTGGCGCGACGTGGCACCGTCACTTCAGGGGGTGATGTGGCCAAATGAGGTGAGCACGTTTATTGCTCTAGAAGTCCTTATACTTTGCAGTATCGTGTAATTAAGTCACTATACTTTTGATTCATATCAATTAGTAACCAAATTCTTTCTTTAATTGACATTTGAGCGTCAACCTTGGGATCTTCCAATATAATTCGAGCGATTATGCCATCATCGTCGACCACATAGCTTAATTGGGGGTTAAATTCCACGAAATATTACAATTTACCCCCTTAAATGAATTTCGTCCTCAAAATTCGATAAATATTGAGACAGTAATTATTATTTTCAAAAGCATAATGCGCAGCCGGATAAATCACTTCCGCTGCGCACTCTCATTTCCTAAGTATTAGGTTTAATGTTAGAGTATTAAAATACCAAAACTTATTTTTTCCTCAAAAGAAACTTTTTTGATTAAAATAAGGATCAATTATGTGAATGAAATTTAAGGCTTAAAAGAGTATAAAATAAACCTTTAGATTGATCTAAAACAAATTAAGAAATTCAGGGACTGAAGATCGGAAGAGGCAATTTTTCCCTCAAAAAATCAGCCTAAACCACCTTAACAGAAAGGCCAAGGTAGCCGCACTACTGGTACGGTACGCCCACACCTAGTCTTTTGTTCTGGACCAATATGATGTGCGGGTAGTGTTTCTTTTTTTTTTATGATTCCTTTTTCTTGCTTTCTCATACCACTATCTAGATTCCAAAACATTCTCAAATACAAATATGACCTATTTGATATCTTTTAGCTTGGCATTTTAAAACAAACTATTATTTTTCTCTTCTATTTTCCTTGTTCATATTGCACTTGGCCAAGTTTCTAGCTTTACCAAGATTCAATTTAACTTATTATCACTTCACATAAATAATTCCAATACCTATAAGTGCACAGATCTATCCAAATATGAGTGATATATGTATGTGAGGCTGTAGGATCATACTCTGATACCACCTTGTTATGCCCCCAATTTTACTACCTTATTGTCTCAAAAGATCGGTAACGGAAGTATTTTAATATATATCTCGATTCAAAATCAAAGGTGAGACTTTACGAATACAAGTTAAACAGTATTATACATAATATCGTTCTACGATAACTATTACGGCCACCCACAACGAAACCTTGGCCACGCACCGAAATGTCAATCACATACATGTATCTGTTCTATCCTTGGGACGATTCGGCCACAAAGCTTCTATTTCAATATATACAAAGTTGTTAAATGGAAAGGAAGTGGGTGAGTACAAGGTACTCAGTGAGTAACAAAATATCTTGATTCACCTTTCATTTAAGAAATGCATTTTCAAGAAAATCACGGGGTTCACAAAGCATTTAGATGCACAAAGCCATTGAATGCACAAAGCATTTCAATACATAAATGAGCCCTATCACCAGTTAAACTAGTACTCGTGGTACTCACATGATTAGCCAAGACCACACAAAAAGGTCACAAAGATTCAAATTGGCCAAGACCACACAGTAAGGTCACAAAGATTACTACATAGCCAAAATTACCAAGACCACACAGTAAGGTCATATATCACAAAGCAATTCAAAACAGATTGAGCACGACGCTCTTCCGATCTCAAATACAATAAACAAATCTTTCTTTCCATAACGATACATCAAAAATCCATGCATATCTTATGAAAATGTTATGAACAAAAGAAAAGAAATCAAAGTAGTAACTACTCACCTTTTTTATTTCTCCAAAAAGGGCTTGAATAATTCTAAACAAGAAAAGTGCCTTCAAAACCGTGATATTCTTCAATCAAGCCTAGTTTTCTAAATTAGAATCTTTCTATATATGGTAAGGACTCTTTTTCAAGAGACAAATAGGTATTTTGGTAAGTTCTAATTGTTGTTCTCCACTTTAACATGGGTATGAACGAATTTGGGGGTTCTGGGAGAGAAAGTGGACGGTTGGGGGGTTTTGGAAAGTTTGAGAACCCTTAAGCCATTTATATAATAGTTAGAATTTAGTTGTTTTTAATAAACGTATAAGTACCGCAAATCAAATCGCAACATGGCACCGTACACTTCAGGAGATGATGTAGCCGAACAAGGTTCGTACGTTTATTGCTCTAGAATTCCTTATACTTTGTGGTATCGTGTAATTAAGTCACTATACTTTTGATTCATATCAATTAGTAACCAAATTCTTTCATTAACATCAATTGAGTAATAATCTTTTAACCTTGAGACACAATTGAAGCAATTACTCCGTCATCGTCAAAATAATAACCACATAACTTAGTTGTTGGTTAAATTTTTCGTGATGTTACAATCTACACCCTTTAAATAGATTTCATCCTCGAAATTCACTAAACGTCGGGGCGGTATTATTATTTTTAAAAGCACAATACACAACTGGACAAATTGCTTCCACTGCATACTCTTATTTCTTTACTATTAGGCATAATGTTAGAGTACCAAAATATCAAAACCCAGCCCCATTGCCATTCTTATTGTTGAGATTCCTTCCATTTTTAAATTAATTAAAATGTGATGGGATGATGCCTATCCCATCACATTTTTTGACCCCCAGTTTTTAAATTAATTAGATCTGAAGATTTATTCCCTTAAGAAAATTTTCAATAACTTCCTAGATGTTTTGTAACAAAACATCCCACCCTCTATGGCGTATATTAATACAGGGTACGTGTATTCATAAATGTCACCTGTATTTTAAAATACAAGTTGTGTGCATCTACATTGACACACCAGAAGAGAGGTTTTGTTATAAAAGCTCTAGAAAATTTTGGAAGGGAACTCTACTCCATTATTGTGAGATAAACGTAATTTCTTTCCACAAGTACTTTCATATCTGACATCGCTTCAATTAAACTATATGATATCTGAAAATTTTAGTTTTGGCGTAAATGGGTTACCTTGGGTTGATAATGACTTAATAAGTTAAATATAAATTATAACACATTTTTTATTTAAATTCTCATCGTATTTCATTTTTTCTAAAAACTATATGTAAAAATATTTACAACAAATATTTTTAATACTTATAATATGTTGTTCATGTAACATCCCGTAAAAATTTAACTAGGAGTTAAGGAAAATGATAGTATTTTGATAATGACAATGAAGGGAAATTACTTGAAATTATGAGGTTATACGATAATGATTCAACTAGACACCAAGAAGTAGAATACGATAATATAATCATATTGAACTGATACTAGAAATATCAAAAAATAGAATGTAACAATACAATTGTATTGAATTGTATCAATTGAAAGGATATACGATTTATCACTCAAACAAATACCAAATATGAGAATGTGATAATGTGATCGAATTGAATTGCCTCAACTATGAAGTTACAAGATTGCTATCCAAATGAATGTCAAGAATTAGAACATGATTATTGACAATATGATCGAGATTTTGGCAATGAATTGAAATTAGAATGTGGTTATTGACAATGTATTAGTAATGATTGTATAACCACATGAGTTTGTTGTTGATAATATAAACGTTATTTTGACAATGATTGGGTAATTGCTTGAAATGTCACAAGAATTTAAAGAATTGTTACTCAAATGAGCCTAAAGGCAAGAGGATGGTTAATAGTTAGCAGGACTAGAAGATAATTACCTAATCAAAAAACCACACTAAATGAAAGGACGTTAATTGATGTTGATCAAAGTTCCATGACCTAATCGTAAGATAATCCAAAATATAAAGATTTCTCGAGCAATTTGCCACCTTATCTTCCAAGTGTAGGGTGACACGTCGTGCCACGTGTCGTGTCCTGGTTGGCGGAACTTAAATGTTTATTAAAAATAACTAAATTCTACCAATATAAATAGAAGCCTAGAGGAAGAGATTTCTACAAGCCTTCATAATGTCTCTCCCTTCCCTTCTCCACATCTATAGTGAGGTCAATTGTCCTACTTCCCATTGGTAAACTTCAACCTATCTCGTCCCTTTTCTTTTTCTCCCCCTACACATCCATACTTGTCAAGGCTAATTGACTTGCTCCTTTGATGAATATTGAGCTTTTCCTAGAGAGAAAATTTGTTCATAAGAATAGAGGGAAGGAAAACAACCTTAAAACCTATCAAAGACTTGGTTTAGAATTTGAAAAAGACCCCTCTTTATATATATAAAGAATACAACTTGAAATAACACTTTGAATAAGGAAAATGAAGGCTTTGAAGGCATTTGTCAACAACTCAAACAATCTTTAGAAAAATCAAGTTAAAGAGGTGAGTAACTAATGCTTTGATTCACTTTCTACATTCATGAAGTTTTGATAAATATGTATTTTGATTGATGATTTCTATGAAATGAAAATGGATTTTAATGCATTGAAAAGAAAGATTGATTTATTGTATTTGAATCACTAGTTGCTCTACCCATTTTGTATCGAATTGCTTTGAATTGTTTCCTATACTATAACCTATTCAATGATCCCTGCATAGGAAAGATTAGTGTGGTGTTTGCTTTGAATTAGAATTCCAGTAAGGGTCAACCGGGATTCATTGTGGATTTACTTAATTGTGCATGGCCATGATTCAATTGATTGAGTTGAAATGACTTTTGCGGGGCACCTTGAGTAGTAGTTTAACTAGTGATAGGGCCTATTTATACATTGAATGGTTTTCTTGAAGATAAATCTTTCAAGTAAAAAGTGAATCAAAGGGTTTTGTTACTCACTGAGTACTTCGTACTCCTTCCTTTCTTTCTATAATTTTCTAGATGATTGAAGATATGACATTTGAAAAGTAAGACAAGCCATGAGTTGGATCATGCTAGTGAAGGGAGGAGAGCTTTACATGTAGTAACAACCTGTCTTTGAAAATATTATGAATTTAATATCTTTTATGTTAACAAATACACCCACCTCTCTATAAATGTATTTCTAATTTTATATAACATTGACAACTTACCTTCTAGTATAATAGCTTTCCAATAATTTGTCTTGAAAAGATTAATTTTGCTCGTTTGGCAATCAATAAAAAATACTTATTAATATAACTTGTTGAGTTCTTTGCATTTTATTAAGAAACCGAGTTGTAATGATTCTTTTAAATATAACAACTTGTTAATTTAAGTAATTACCTTTATCAAGTCGAAAGCTATTTGTTCGTTTTGTACGTCTCGTCCCCGCTATTTGTATTACAACGTCCGCTATGAAATTTGTTAATTAATAGAAGATGTTCGAAAATCTTGTAAAATTAACGGAGGTGTAATAGTTCATTTCATGTTTTGTCTTTCATAATCTATTATTCAGCTTGGAATTTTTTATATTTTACTGCTAACTTTAATTATAGAGATGACAAATTTAAATTTGAAAATATTATACATTTGTCGTTGAACTTAGGTTTTCCAGTATATTGAATAATAGTAATAGATTTTTCTCATTATTGTATATATACGAGAGATTAGATGTAAGAATGTAGAACTTCACGACTAGTAAGTCTATTTATCTTATTAATTCAATTAATGTATTTTCATGTTTTAAATTTTCTGCATAGATGCAAAATATTGCAGATTTATTATACAACTACCTACCTAATGATATACTTTAATACATTTTTCTACTTGTGCAACGCACAGTTGGTTTAACTAGCATTATACATAAAAACCTAAATATAAATTCAAACTAACTAAAATTTATGAATCAAAACAATTGTAACGCCCCGCCTCTCAAGAATATAATATTTTATTTGACACAGCGGAGTAGAATCATTTACCCCGATAAAATCGCCATGGCTCAGCGTATCTCAGTCAGACATTCATTGAACTCTTAATACTTCTCACTATTGGTATATAAATTTACAGTACAAAGTAACTACGTGAGCTATAAAGACTCAGTAAACATGATAATATGCATAACATGTTCATGATATCAATTAAATGAACTGATACTTTCATACACAACTAATCAATTACACAGAGCCCATGTCTCACGTATAAAACACCGCATGAGTTCATTGTAAATAAAGCCTGTTAATATATACAGCGTACACATGCCTTGTACCATGGCATGACTATCGCGAAGAACTTTCATCAATAAACAGGGCCTGGCCATATATCAATATACGACGACTGGGCCCCAGTATTGCATCCAGTATATATACCCAATCTGTCGAACTGTCGTGCCTCTAATACTACATCCAATATATATATACCCTGTCAGCCAGCCACTGAGCCTCCAGCACTCGCGAGAGGTACACTTCTCTAAATGGTATATCTACCCAGACGGCCATATAGGTTGTGCATTATATGGGGACCTCAAGCAATCATCCATTACATTACTAAGGCACAACTCACCACATCATGACATGTTCCTCACGTATGCTAATCATTCACATACTCAATGTATGCATACATGGCGTGAGACACATCATGTCCGATAATAATATCAACCTATTAATGTACAAGTAGCATGGCATAATAATGTCAATCTACTAACATATAAGAGTGAAAATATCATTTACTCATCGCACATAGGAAACATATACATTCAATAAATCAAGTTTTGTACTATAGGTGGAGTTATCATATTTACTTCTATTAGCTATAAAGTTTAAATAACTAGCTCCTGCATCGTATATTATTTAAGAAAAAGTATAAAGACTAATAATAAAATATAAATAATATTATTTTATAGTCGAATATAGAATAGTGTAGTCGACCAAGATGTTGTAATTTACAATATCTTTGTTCGTGTGGCTGATTGGAATTTAAATTTTAGTCGACCACAATACTTTTAGTTGACCAGAAAGAAGAAAGAATTGTGTGATAGCGTACCTTAAGAATTTCTGAGTATTCGTATACATATTTCTATTTTGCATCCCTATTTATAGCTTTTTTCAAAGGCCTAATCGCAATTAAACTTTTATTTAATTGCACCTTCACGTTAGGGTAAATTTCGCAATTATCCTTAATGTATAATCATCATCTTAAAAATAAATAATTATCCTTTAAATCAAATACGATACTTTATACCGTTCATGATGTGTTTCACGTCATGTATGCGTATACTGACTATGTAAATAATTAGCACACATGAGGAACATGTCATGATATGGTGAGTTGTGCATTGGTAATGCATAGATGATTGCATGAGGTCCCTATATAATAATGTACCGCATATGTGGCCGTCCGTATAGATTTACCACTTAGAGAAGTGTACTTCTCATGAGTGTTGAGACTCAACGGCTGGCTGACCTAGTATATATACTGGATGCAGTATTATAGGCCTGACAGTTCGACAAATTGGGTATATATACTGGACGCAGTATTAAGGGCCCAGTCGTCGTTTATTGATATATGGTTAGGTATTATCTATTAATATTGGTAAGTCCTTGGCGATTGTCAAGGCATGATAAGTCCTTATTCACGATGAGCTCATGCGATACTTTATACATAGGACACGGACCTTGTGATTGGTTGGTTGTGTGTGGGGGTATTAGTTTACTTAATTGATATCATGAATATGTCATGCATGTTATCATATTTGCTAAGTCTGTATGGCTCATGTAGTTGTTTTATACTGTAGATTTATATACCAACAAGACATGTACGCACTATATATATTGACTGGCCTTATTCACGATGAGCTCATACGACGTTTTAGACATAGGACACAGACCCTGTATGATTGGTTGGTTGTGTGTGGGGTTATCAGTTTATTTAATTGATATCATGAACATATCATGCATGTTATCATGTTTGCTGAGTATTTATGGCTCACATAGTTGCTTTATACTTTAGATTTATATACCAATAGTGTCGAGCATTGAAAGTTCAATGAAGGTTTGACTGAGATACACTGAGCTATGACGATTTTAACAGGGTAAATGATTCTACTCAACTGTGCCGACTAAATATTATATTCTTGAGGAACGAGGAGTTACAGATGGTATCAGAATATGGTTATGTGACCTCTTAGCGCATGTTACTTTAGACCACATAAACTTCTAATAATTATGTGACTCATTGTATCTTGAATGTGTTTTTGTTTATGTTATTAGAGTGCGTAGGGGAACCATAATTTAAGTAATTAGAAATTTTAAATTTTGAGGATGAAATTCCTATAAGAGAGGAAGAATTGTAATGCCCAAAAATTTCATTTTAGTTAAAAATAATTTTTTAGCGGTTTGATGTTTTTCTGAAATTGTGAGGAAGAAAATAAAGTATCATATTTGATTTTTTTAAGATGAATAAAGGATACTTATTTATTTTTAAGATGACGATTACCCATTAAGGATAATTGTGCAATTTACCCTAGGATAAAGGTGCAATTAAATAAAAGTTTAATTACAGATAGGCCCTTGAAGAAAGTTATAAATAGAGGTGATAAATAGAAATTTTTATATGAATATTTAGAAATTCTTACGATATGCTATCAAATAATTCTTTCTTCTTTCTGGTCGACCAAAACTTTGACTGAAGATATTGATGTTTACAACATCTGGTTGACCACGAAATAGTGTTGTCGACCAAGATATTATAACCACACTATTTTGTGGTCAACTAAGATTCAATTATTCAATCAGTCGATCAACCGCTTTAGTTGCGGTCGACTGTAAAATAATATTATTTATATTTTATTATCATTCTTTATATGTAGGAGCTAGTTATTCAAACCTTATGGCTAATAGAGGTAAATATGATAATTCCATATATAGTACAAAATTGATTTGTTGAGTATATATGTTTCCTACGCGTGACGCGTGAATGATATATGTTCACTCTTGTGCATTACTTATACATTAGTAGATTGACATTATTATGCCGTGTTACTTGTGCATTAATATATTGATATTATTATATAGTGCATGATATTTTTCAAGCTACGTATGCATATATTGAGTATGTGGATGATTAGCATACGTGAGGAATATGTCATGATGTGGTGAATTGTGCATTGGTAATGTAATAGATGATTGTGTGAGGTCTCCATATAATACACCGCCTATGTGGCCATCTAGGTAGATACACCACTTGGGAAAGTGTACCTCTCGTGAGTGTTGGGGGCTCGGCGGTTGACTGAGCGGGTAAATGTACTGGACGCAGTATTGGAGGCCCAATAGTTAGACAAATTGGGTATCTATACTGGACACAGTATTGGAGGCCTAGTCTTAGTATATTGATATATGGTCAGACCTTGTCTATTGATATTGGTAAGTCTTTCGCGACGGTGAAGGCATGGTAAGTCCTTGGCAATAAGGCGTGTGCACTGTATATATTGACATGCCATATTCACGATGAACTCATGTAGTGTTTTATACGTGGGACACGGACCCTATGTGATTAGTTGGTTGTGTGTGGTGGTATCAATTCATTTAATTGATATCATGAACATGTCATGCATGTTATCATATTTACTGAGTCTTTATGGCTCACGTAGTGGTTTTGTATTCTAGATTTATATACCAACAGTGTGGATCATTGGAAGTTTATTAAAGGTCTAACTGAGAGATACTGAGCCATGACGATTTTATTAGGATAAATGATTATACTCAACTGTGCTAAATAAAATATTATATTCTTGACAGGCAGGGCATTACAACAACTGATGCAAAATTAAAGTTAACCTGATTTTATATTCGTTTCTTTTAATCGATTGCTTGAAATTGCACTCATATATTGAAGAAATTGAGAGACTTCAATTCAATGCTATACTACTACGTGTCTACTCCTCTCTGTCATATATATATATATATATATATTCTAAAACTTTTCAATATCTCATTATTTCTTTTCCATTGCTTCTCTGCAAAGTAAAGTGGGGATTTCAAATTTAACAAAATTTTTAATACAAAGGAGAGATAGGAGATGGGTGGAGAAATAAAAAAGGGGTAGGTGTGATTCAAACCTAGACCTCTTACTCAGAACATGAGAATTTAACCACTATATTACTTGTTCGAACTACCCAGATTTAACAAATTTGGTTTGATGCATCACAGAAAAATATTACCCTTCAAACTTTGAAAAATTCTAATATGGTGGTTGACAGGCATAACTTCTTCATTCTTATTTTTTATGGTCTTGAGGAAAACATATCATGAGAAATAAATTAAGATAACATAAAGATGTAGTAGAAATTTTTATGATAATGTTATTCTTTGCTGTGTTTCCTTGAAGCAGGGCAGAAGAATAATAATGTATGTGGTGTAGAGATTTTTCCCCCAAATTTTCAGGGTTAAATATGTAAATGAAGTACGGTGTATTTATTGAAATTGTATACAAATACGGTATGTGTATATAATGTGGTGTTATAAATTAAAATTGTAATGGTAATATAATTATCCTTTTCCAAAATGTTTAAACATTTCTAGTTTTGGAACGACCTTCTAGAAGGAAATTTCTAAGGAACCAAGACTGGATCCCTTACAGAGCCCGATTTCCAATGAGATGCCACCATGTGGTGTGTGTTAGATGAGGTGTCAGTCTATGATTGAAAACCAGGCTTCATAAGGAGCCCAGCCTTATTTCCATAGCTGGACTGTCTGTTAGGAAGTGGCTGTGTTTTGCAGTTTCCTCGTATGAGTTGTATTTGGAGTTTGAGGGATTCTATTTGGAATTTCATTTTTAGTGTGGGAGTAATTTGTTCAAAAAATAGTAAAATATAATTTTGGAAAGGATGGTTATATTCACACAACCCTTTTTACTAAATACACCATAATTTTAACTTTTATGCTTATTTACTAAAAAAGTCAATGATTAAATGAGCTAAATAACTTTTTATTATGTACATGTGTATTTTTTAAGTATATACACTACAAAACAAAAACCTAATTAAAATTTTTTTCCCATGGCACTAAAAGCCCTGATTTAATTCTTTTTTTTAAGAACTAATTTATTTCTTTTATACACTACAGTTGAAAACTTAAAAAAAAAAAAAAAGGGTTTTATGTTTGAAAAATTTATACAAGAAACATACAAACACTACTGAAAGTGAATCCAATGCCGTATCAATGTTCATATGCATTGCACAAACATAAGGGGAAAATTACCTTTATTTTACTAATTTTTTTTATATTTTATGATTTAGGTTTTTTGAATTAGCATCTTTAGATTCAAGCGCTTTAATTTTTTCCCTATCGTCTTCTTCCTTCCTTTTCTCCCCTCTAGTTTAATTTCACCACCAAACTAAACTTTTCCAAAACATATCTTTTCCCTTGTTTAGAATTCTTGAAACAATGAACAATCTCTTTTGAAATCATTTTTTTAATTCTTCTTCTATTTTTATTTTTATTTACTTATTTGCATAATAACATCTAAAAACAAAAGAAACCTATTAGATTCTAAGGATCTCATGTTGTATGTGTCTGTGTGAAAGATCTTTGGCTGGGTGGAAGATTTGGGAGTGAGAAAATATAGGAAAATGTAGAAAATGAGAGAGGATGTGGTGTAGATTTTTTCCCCCTCTTGTTTAGTTTGTAATTTATTTTACTTTGAAAATTTAGGCTAGATTCATAAACTAAATGTAGTGTGTTTATAAAAAAATGCACTTTGATGGTGATGCACTTATGTAATGGTTTGGTTAATAAAAAGATTGGTACAGATATATCCACTCCTTTTGGAAAACTCCAAAAATTGATCTATGTTTGCAAATGTCATTTAAAAAAGGGTTCATTTCACAAAAAGGTATCTAACTTTTGAGTTAAGAATCAACTGAGTCCCTAACTATTTTTTCACTGTCCTAAGTCTCTAACCTTTCATAGTGTCACACCTTTTGGTCGCCAATCTTGGGGGAGGATGGGGCAGGGTAGGAGTGGGTAGGTTGTGGGCTTTTTCTTTTATTTTTAATTTTTTTTATTATTTTAAACTTTTTTTAAAAAATTAAAAAGTTAATAAGTATAACGTTCATTTTGTTGAAAAATTAAAAGAATAGTAACAAAAAACTTATCATTTATGAAAGGTTGGGGACTCAGGAGAGCGAAAAAAGGTTAAATACCTTACCGATTCTTAACTCAAAGATTGGAGACCTTATGTGAAATCAACCCTTTAAAAAATGGACTTTTATGCAAATTCTACTTTAAAATACGAGTAAGGTAAGCTTAGTAAATTACACGTCAAAAAATTAATGGATAGAGCACCAACAATTTTTCCATAACTTTGGGCCTTTGGCTACCAATTTTGAAATGCTTGATAAACAACTTTGCTATGAATAAATAAATAATTTAGCAAATTAATAACGCCACAATACATTCATACGCAGCACCGTCTAACGAATCAAACAGGCTAAATGTGTATGTTAGTTGACATAATATTAAGTATTTCAAAATAACACACTATACAAATATGTAAATTCATAAATCATCACTAAGAGTCATATTTCTATAACTGTCACATCAATAAAAAAGAAAATGCTTTTTTCCTTACCGTTACAAGGGGACTGTAGATGAGAGGAATCAGACTCTTAACAAAGAGTGTAAGGAACTAACAAACAGGTTATTAGACTATAAAGGTCTTTGACAATAAGAAAATTGTTGTCATGTCCACTGTTGTGTACAAAATATTTGAAACCATTTCAATATTTGCGTGCACGTTGCAAGATTCACACAAAAAAGGAAAAAAAATGGAGGGCGGAAAAAAGAAGAAGTGGAAGAAGAAGAAAAGAAAAGAGCAGAAGAAAACAGCCCAAAAAGTGGGAAAATGTCAAAGAAGATTTACATTCAACACTTACACTGAAAAATCATCAAAATAAATTAAATGACACTGGCAAAAACAATTCTATCTATCTATCTATCTAATATTTGTCATTTGGAAAAGGATAATATGAAATAGAAAATTGTTAACTTTTCATACAAAAGAGGCCTTGTTATACATGCCACCTAATATATCTCAACCTTTAAGGAGACCAATGTACTTCCTCACTCCTCAGACAAGGTATGATGTCCCTGCTGCAAAAATTCCCAAAATTTTCCAAACTTAGTACACATAGATGTATAAATAAGAAGAAACAGGTTTAGACTGATGTATTGCTACATTTTCATGAGACGGCGTAGCCTAAAGGAAACGGCCTACAGAGGGGCGATTTTTGTCTCCCCTAAAGATCCCACAGTGATAGTTAGAATTCAGGGTAACAGAAACTGATAAGAAGTATTCTGGTACAAAACCTTTGTCCAATGTTGCATATTACATTGAACATAAGTAACAGAATGACAATCTATGATTAGATTTGCAATCAAATTGAAGGGAGTCTTTGAAACTGTCTCTGGGATGAGACGGACAGTGGAGAACCATTTTGCACGCTAGAAATATCAATGATTAGAACTGGCACTCAGACTCTGTTCATGGATTATAGGGAGTTTATTGGTCATTCTCATTCCGTTCTCTTAAGAATTTCTTTATATATATATATATATATATATATATATAAGGTCATTCTTGAATCAAATTTAACTTGTATCATGTACTCTTACGTACACCTCCAATCAATCTTTTAAACCTATACCTAGTGAAAATTTAGGATTGGCTCATACAAAATATGGCTTGTAAGGCCAACTTCATTCAAAAATCACATATACAATTAGATGGATCTGAGATATATACAGAAACCGTGGGTTTATTTGTACATAACCACCCCCCCCACCCCAACACCACAATTTTGTCATCTCAAGAAAGATGGAGTCAGGGGCATTTAAGTAAATACAAGGGGGCGTGTACAAATTACATACACCATTCATGTATGTACAAATTGATTAATTCATATAGAAACGGAAGGGGAGCAACTAACCTGCACTGCCATGGGCTTGCTCTTTCCGGTGGTTTTCCATGCACTGCAGGAGATACTTGAAGGTCTCAGTCTCGCATGGAATTGTAAGGCCGCCAGTATGATCAAATCCAAACTCCTCCTCAGCCTTTTCTAGCAGCACCTTAAACAGTGGATCACTGAGATAGCTGGTGGGGATTATAAACCTTCTAAGCTCGGGGCCAACATACACTGCCAGGTAACCTTTTGGAACGTCATGTGGTGGCTCGGGGCTCTGGCAACCATCCTCATCTGAGTCACAATACAAATTAGAGCTCCTCATCAGCCTTCTACTAACTGCCGGTGAAATACCTCCAGGCCCAGCCTGGTTCATCTTAGATGGCAAACTATTGTTGTTTCCTGCACCCTTATTTGGATTAAGCGCTACGCTTTGCCATTTCTGAAGGAATTCCTTGAGTCTAACAATTTGCCGGATTCCGGTCACCTTGCTTCCTGATCCATTAATATCCTCCATAGCTCTTAATTACCACAAGAAAGTTGATCAGAATGGGAAGACAGATTCCAGGTTTTCGCTAGTCATCAGATCTTATTATTTCCACTACTGCATTTGTCAATCCAGCTGCAATTTTTCCCAGTGCGTCAAATCATCAAACACATCAAATGCATCCCAAAATATCCCTTTTTTCTTTCAGATCGATTGATGTATTGAACTATTCCACGTGATCATATTAACTTAATATATATGCCAAAAAAAGATGGGATCACATGATCACATGCTTATTACCTTACATAATGATTTCTTTAACATGCAAATACAATCATCATATGGTAAGTTTTCACACAAAATCTGATATGCACAACATATACATACCATCAATAATAATATAAGAATGTATGTATTATTGTCAAAATTTACCAACGACTGGCACATCTTCTTTACGCTTTCATTTTATACTACCAAATTCCTGGTAACAACTAGTTTTTGTAGGGAACCAAGGTACTAACATTGCCAAAAAAAATATATTTTAAAAAATTTAAAAAAAATGAAGAAACCTCCGGAAGTTTCTTGGAACCACACGTGGGCTTTTTTTTTTTGTTTTTTGTTTAGGAATGTTGATTCCTTAACAAAAACCAAACTTTGGTTCCGTAAAATATTGCATGTAACGACATGATACACTTTAACATAATATTGCATACTTTTGACTTAGCTAGTACAATTCTTTTTTTCCCTCCTAAGATATACATTCAAAAGGTCTCATATCAATTAAAATGGTCACTTATCTTATAAATAAATGGACCCGCCCCCACCCGACAAAAAAAAAAAGGCTCGTCGTCACAAATACTAAGCACCCAGTGCTTTTTGCCGACCAATAGCCATCACAATTCACAAGTGCAAGAGTTCTTGGGCTCAAATAAAATAACAAACTAATCCTATATCCACACCTGAATTTTTATTTGCTGGTTTACTACTCCTGAATACCAAAGTATTTTTTTTTTTTTTTTTGAATTACAGTACCCCGAGTACCAGATTTTTTGTCCGACCAGCCCGCAGATCAAATAATAACTACTTTTTAAAACACGCTACGCCAGCTAATTAATTACTCAGCATCAATCACATAAGGAACGCAAAAAGTTGCATATATAAACTACAAGAAATTTGCCTGAAAAGTTTTCTCTACCGTATTTTAAAATCACCAAAATGGCATTTTCAGAGCCAAATCCCCGTCGTTAAAACTTAAAAAAGTGACTTTTTTTTCAGATAATATTATTATACATAATAAAGAGAAGGAAAGAAAAGGGGAATTGAAAGACCTGAATGGAGAGCAGAAGACATACGAGGGAGGCGCGCTGTTGATCAGAGCATAATAGGAGGAGGAAGAATTAGAGGCTCCTTGCTCCTTTCTTTTCCTTTGAAGGGTACGGAAGAAAGAGAAAGTAGATGATTTCAGAATACTAAACTAATATATTATTTATTATATTCTGAATATACAAATAGATTCCCATAGGAAAAGGAAGGAATCATTGCTTCTTTCTATTCCTTTTATATCTCTCATCTTTTGTCGCAGTGTTTTTCTCTCTCCCTCATGGCTTCACCCGCCTTTCCGGATCCCAACCCATTTTTATTCGCCGTTTCTTTTTTCTTTCTTTTCAATTTTCATCTAATGTCTGTTAATCATATATTATAATAAAATAATATTATTATTATTAATTAATATATATAATAATAAAAAGTAAATTTCACAAACGATTCTCAACTTTTACAAAATATATTAATTTCATCTCTATTCTTTTTTCAGCGTATGAGGTCTTTAACCTTTCAGAAAGTCTCACCAAAGATCTTATTGACATATCCATCAATGTTAACCATAAATAAAATATTGAAAAAAAAATGGCAGTTTTAGCCTCCACAAGCAAATAAAGAAAATCAAACACGAAAATGTAAAAGAAAGGGTGAAAACAAAAATATTTTACAAAAAGAGAAAGAACCAACGTGGTCCCTCCATTCACCATTCCCATCTTTTCCAATCCCCCTCTCGGCACCTCCACCATGTGTGTTGCTGCCATTTATGACCCCCAAAAAAAAAAAAAAGTTTATTCAAGAAGAAGCCCACCATTTTACTATTTTTATAGTCGTTAAATATTAATTTTATTAAGATAAAATTGGAGCGCGATTTCTAGGTAAGAAAAGATGAAAAGGAGTATGTAGAAAAATGTATGAAAATGGTAAAATTATCATTCTGTCAACATTTTATAGTTAAAATGGATCGATTATATGTCAATAGGGATCTTTGGTGAGAGTTTTTGAAATCCTGCGACCCTAGACATTGAAAAAAATATGTGAATGAAATTAATTGCTGCTACATTTTTCTAAACGTTGGGGGACCTTCTTTGAAATTCTCTAATAAACAATAATAATTATTATTATGGCTTAACTTTTACCTAATTAATTAATTAATCAACCAATCGAACTTGAATTTTTATTACGATTATTAATTATTAGATCAGATCTGGGAGTGCACATGTTGCGATGATGTACAACATTTCTTTCCAGGCAAGAATGAGAAGGAGAAATAAATAATTGATACAATCAAGTCACATTCTCACGTGACCCCATTTCATCCGGTGATGATTAAATAAATATTTTTTCATCATCCAGTAAAATTGCGCTACATCTAGAATATCACTTATTCATATCAATTTTTTATATGTCTCTCTTGAATAGTTTTCGATGACATATTTGTACTATACAATTATAACTTATGATTTCTCGCTATCAAAGTCCATTCATTTCAAGTCATCAAAAACATGTGACAACGAACGAGTCAAATACTAATTAGTGTTAAAGAACAATAACAGTAAATTGTATTTGAAAGTAACGATAAAGGTAAATTAATTCTTTTGTTATTTATAAATAAATCTGGATTTCTTGTCCGTTAGGGTACCTTCATTATTGATACGTATCACGTGAAGGTATTGACAATTGGACATGCATAAATAAACAAGTACTAACATAGATGGTAAATCATGTGAAAACGGTGAAAAAAAAGTAGCAAGATTGTGAAATTAATTATGTTTTACAAATAATTATTATTATCATCATCATCATCTTTATCTGTCGATGCATGGAAAACATTTTTCCACAATACTTAAAAAGAATTATAAAATACCTATTCAATTGAAAATGGTATTAGTGAAATAATTTTGTATTACGACTAATTGTTAAAAATTGAATAATGAAACACAACAAAACTAATACAAAATGTGAAAACTGAAAACTTCTTTAAATACGATATTTGTATTTGAATTGATTGGTTTGCTTTCTTTATCGAACTCTACCATCTTCAAACAATAACAACTATTGTAACCCTTAATACCGTATCGTGCAATTGTGCAAGGCGACTAAATTGATTTCTTTTTCTTTTCTTTTTTTTTTTTTTTGGTTCAAATAGAAGTTCATGTGAGAAAGTGATTGACTTTGACTATTATTATATATAGTTAAGGCGTACATGGTACAATTAAAAGATATTGTCTTCTCTGACACTTAGCATCTTGGAAACTTTTAAGAGTGTGAGATGTTTGTAATAAAAACATTATTACACAGTGCAAAAAAAAATTATTGAAAGAATTTTAACTTATGATTTTTATGTCTTATGTGACAACTAATATGTATCAATCGCACAGCCCAATAAAAGTACAGAACTAGAGAGCTGGATAAAACCGGCTAAAAGAAAGAAGGGATCTTTAAAAAACTACCCAACGAAATATTTTGAATTCGGAAACTACGGCCCAAAGAAAGGGAGACATAATAGTACAGCCTAAATACAGAGAAAGTCACAATGGGATCTGTAGAACACCACCCAGCAAAACATTTTGAATTAGGAAAATATAGCCAAAGAATGGGAAACATTAAAGAATAGCCTAAATGCAAAGGAAATCACAATTGTTTATGGCCTGTCTCAATCAACACAAAAGCCCAGTATCTATACAAGTACATCAAGGATTTTATTTTGTCTACACGCATGCATATTATTATACATGCGTGTATATGTGTTAAACATATAGGCTACAAGCACTCTACATTTGTAGCCTAGATGTGTGTCATGTATTACATACATGCATAATAACATACATACGTGGGCAAAATAAAATTGTCCACACGTACATATATATTTTTTTAATTTGACTTTTTCATTAAACCTGATTTAGACTGGGCATTGTGACATTTTAACTATTGTATGTTACTTTTTAATTAAAAGTGACTTAAATTAAATAGTAATATAAATGAGATTTTTAGAGTTATATAAAAAAAAGTCACATTTCCTTCCAAAACAAAAATATCATATTTAATTCAAAAGTTACATTTGTTTAAAAACTCACATATTGAGAAAGTTGCATTTTATATTCTATATATGTGAGTTTTTATTTTATAAGTAGAAATAAAAAGTCGCATATAATTTAAAAGTCACATATTAAAAAAAGTCGCATACGTGACTTTTATTTTATATGTAGAAATAAAAAAGTAGTATTTAATTCAAAAGTAACGTAAAAAGTTACATATTAAAAAAGTTGCATAATATGTGACATTTTATTTTATACGTAGAAATAGAAAGTTGAATTTAATTCAAAAGTCATATATTCAAAAAGTGAGTTTTAAAAATAAAAAGTTACATTTAATTCAAAAGTCACGTAAAAAGTCACATATTAAAAAAGCCGCATAATATGTGACTTTTTATTTTATATTATATTGAAACAAAGAATTCACATTTAATTTAAAAGTTACATAAAAATTCACATTTGTTTAACATACTAAGAAATAAACTAAGTTGTGACATACATTCATGTACCCACCTAGGAAGGGAAGCACTATAAATTAATATGTGTGACTATTTAACAGAAAATTCACACTTATAACTAATTAATTAAAAACACATACTGAATTAAAAAGTTACAAACAGAAAAAAGACAGTTTAATTTAAAATTCACATATAAAAATTAAAAAATCACATATATAAAAGTCGCATGTAAAATAAAAAGTCATACACATAATAGAAAATTGTTATATATAAAATAAAAAATGTTCAACATAGAATAAGAAAGTCACATACAAAATAAATCAACTAATTAGAAAGTCATAAATAGAAACTAAAAAGTCACATATATAAAAGCTATATATAAATGAAAAGTCACACAAAATAGAAATAGTCATGTATAAAATAAATAAATTAATAAAAAAGTCACACATATCAAATAAAGTCACATAAATAATAGAAAAAGTCACCTACACAAAATTTATTGATTAATGAAATAAATCATAAATAGGGAAAAGTCACACATGAATAGAAAAAATTACATACAAAATAAAACAATTAATTAAAAAGTCACAAACAGAAATTAGAAAACCACACATATAAAAGTCAAACATAAATAAAGAGTCAGGAATAAAATACAAAATATCACACACAAAATAAAACAAATAATTAAAAAATCACAATTAGGAATTAAAAATTCTCATATAGAATTGAAAAAGTCACATACAAAATGAAACGATTAATTGAAAAGTTACAAATTGAAATTTAAAAAATCACATATACAAAAGCCACGTAAAGAATAGAAAAAATTACATCTAAAAATAAAAAGTCACATATAAGATAGAAAAAGTCACATATAAAATAATCGATTGATTAAAAAGTTATTGTAAATAAATAGAATAGCATACATTTAATTAGAAAAAATGAAAAAAAAATAAACAAAAGACAAAATGGAAAACACTGAGCAAGATTTCAAGAAGGATGTAACAGAAAAGAGGAAAACATGGTGTCATGAACGGAATTCATATACAGTAGCGGAAGCCTTTAAAACTTAAAAATAGATACAAATACGGTTCAAAATATCAAGGCACTTTCACTGCGCACTCTGATAATTAAATATTCCGTGGGCTACCCACAATGAAACCTCGGCCACACATACTGAAGTCTCGCTCACATACATGTATCTCCTTCACCTTTGGGACGATCCGGCCACATAGCTCTAAATTCAATACCTACAGAATTGTAGAAGATAGGGAGTGAGTACAAAAGTACCCAATGAATAACAATATGTATTGGCCCACAGAAAAACAATACAGAAGAGGGGTCGCTTTATGCATAAAGAGGTCATCCACAAAGATACAAAGATACGATGATACGAAGCTCGGGCACATCACTAGTTTAGCCTCTACCCGTAAGCCATACAATTCAATAACAGATCAGAATGGCCGAGACCACACAGCAAGGCCATAATATCATAAAACAATTCAGATAGCATAGCAGAACGAGTATATAGCGTCACTAGCGATGGCCAAGAGCAAAGAACAATCATTTATTCAAAGCAATTGTGCACCGTCAATCATCAAAGGCCAAATACAATTAAAGAAAGGCACAAGTTCCAAAAGAGAGGAAAAGCCGAAAGAAAGAGCCAAGAGACAGAACAGATAGAACCAATACAAGTGTTACTCACTTTAAAAATTACCCAAAGATTCCTTTAATAAAACTCCCAAATCTTTAAGTATACTATTGTCAAAGAATATGACTTATTAGAAAATTTAGAAAGATAGCTTTTAGAGAGATCTTTTCATTCTATATTGGTCAAGAAGAGGAGGAGAGGGTCAATAGATAATATTATGGTTGGAAGAGGGGGACAGCTCGTGGGAACTTTTAGGACATGGGAAATGTTTGGAAGTCTTCATCTTCATTTTCTCTTTTACAATGGTAGAGATTTAATTGTATTGAAATCACCACTTGGAATCCACCATTTACAAAACTACCAAGTGTCCTAGACACTTGGCAAGACTATCAAATTTCTTATTTATAAAAATGTCATTTGCCATATACACTTGGCACATTTAACAATTAGTTATTTACAAAAATGATAATTGTCCTATAAACTTAGCATAATTAGCACCCTCCATTAATTACAAAAATATCATATGTCTTATAATTTAGCAAAGTTTATTGGAAATTTCTGCGGGATGTTACACATGGGATATCAAATGGCTTGATTTTAGGGTGGTAAAGGATTAATAATCACGTTTTGGCCGTGTTTTTCAAAATTTCAACATCAAATGGCCATATTTTTTTTGAACGCCGTATTTTTCAAAATTTAAAACAAAATTGAGTATCTTGCCTAGTTTTCCCAAGAAAGAGTCAACTAGGGTGAGCATCGGATCGGGTTTGAGCTCAACGAAAAACTGGCCCAACGCAAAGGCGGTTTGGGATTTTTCAAACCTAGCCTAACCCGCTCGGCCCAGGGACCCGACCTAAACCTACTGGAAAAATGGGTCGGTTTAGGTTGGGTCAGGTTGTGGTTTGACCTTTTTTTTTTAAAAAAAAACTTAAAACTTGGCCCAAATGAAAGAGCCCACATGGAAAGAATGAAAAAAACCTAACAGCATCTAGTCTGTCGTCCGTTCTTGCATTTACAGAGATATAGAGAGAAAGATATAGAGTTATAGAGAGAAAGATATAGAGATGCTCTTCAAGCAACACCACTGCTGTAGCGGCGGAGCAGGAGCGACAGTAGCGTCGGAGGAGTAGCAACAGCAAGACTGGCAGAGGGAATAAGGGAGCAACAGCGGCGAAATGAAGGGAAGAATGGAGCAGCCTATAACATCTCAGAAAATTTAACCCCAAATTAAGTTACGTGGTTGACGATGATGGCATAATTGCTCAAATTACCTTGGAAGACCTTGAAATCATTGCTTAAATGCCAACCAAAGAAAGAATGCAATTCTTGATTACAAAAAAATCAAAGTTCGGTGAATAAACTACAAAATGACACAAAATATAAGGACTTATCTAACAATAAATGTATGAATCTCATTTTGCCAAGTCACTTCAACATATGTACGGTGCCATATCATGTCAAGTGTCGTGACGTGATTGGCGGAAGTTAAAAGTTTATTCAAACTAACTAATTTCTAACTATTATAAATAGGCGATTTGGGTCCTCAAACTTTCAAACACCCAATTAACCTTCCTTTGCCTCCCAAACTCCCCAAATTCGTTCAACCTTGGCGATGGTGGAGAAACAACCCTAAAAACCTATCAAATATCTAGTTTCTCACTTGAAAAAGATTCTTTACCATGTATAGAAGAATTATAGTTTGAAAAATAATTTTAATTGAAGAATATCAAAGCTTTAATAGCACTTTTCACCTGAGATTATTTAAGGAATATTTGAGATGAGTAACGTGTGCCTTGGCTCTTCGAAGCCAACATCATCCATAACTCTCTTTGTTATTCAATATTTGATTGTGTAAAATTGCTTCTAATCATGCTCTTATTATATTGCTTTGGCATTTGATTATTAACGGTGCATCATTAATTTAGATAAACCATTGTTTTTGTTCTTAGGCATGGCTAGTAGCATTGTTTACTCGTTTGCTTTGCTTTGTGATACTATGGTCTTGCTATTTGGTCTTGGCCATTTTGAATTATTATTAAATCTTTGTATATTGCGCTTATGGGTAGAGACTAAGCTGGTGGTGGCCCAACTTGTGCTTATTATTGGCCCAACTTATACTTATTATTGGCTTCCTTGTGGTATTATGACATTCTTTCATTTCATCATGAGCCAACACATATCATTATTTACTGAGTACGTTGTACTCATCCCCAATTTCCTACAATTGCGTAGGTATTAAATTAAAGTTATGTGGACGGATCATCCCAAAGGTGGAGGAGATACATGTATGTGACCGAGATTTCAGTGCGTGGTCGAAATTTCATTGTAGATAGCCCACAATGCAGTTTATTATCAAAGTGTGCAGTGAAAGCGTCTTAATAGTGTTTAACTTGTATTTGTAAATTTTTGCCCTCGATTTTGAATTGAGATATATATTTAAATGCTTTAGCTACCGATATTTTGAGATAATATGGTAATAAAATTGGAGTCGTGACAAGCAAACCAAAATTAGGGTTTCAAATTGAGATTGGGATTTCGATTCGGAATTGTAAATTGGGTATTTTGATAATGCATTTGAGCATGCTTTCTCTCTGAAATTACATGAAAGACGATTTAAAAAAAACTATTTAGGTTTAATCGAACCAGTTCTCCCCAGTTTGGTTTACGCAAGTTTGGCTGGTCGAACCCACAGACCGAACCGATCCGAGTCGGCTTACCGGCTTCGAACCCCCAACTGTCTCAGAATCTCAAAAAACCAGACCGAACTGATTGCGGTTCGGTTTGGTTTTCTGATTTTTTTGGTTCTGATGCCACCCTTAGAATCAACACTTAACTAGGGTGTTAGTCTGCCAAGTGTAGTAGTATTATATTTATATTGTTGGAAATTATTAATTTTGTAAATAAAAATTTATAAATAAACCTTAAGCAACCTTGTAATCAATTAAATTGAGGCGCGATTCAAGCCCTCTACAGTGTTGGAAAGTCTTCAATTAGCAATGCAAGAGAAAATCACAAGACATGTCCCCTCCAAAATACAACAGCTCAACTGATACATTGTATAGTTCAATCCTTTTGCACTAAGGACAAATTCAGAGCTCCACTATAAAACACACTTCTTTTTGACAATATATTAAGAAAAAAAAGCATATAACTAAAATATGTAATTCGGACGTGTATTGTGTGTTCATAAACCAGAAAATCATCATGTATTTATAGATGATTAAAAAGCAAATACATTATTAGTTTATTAATTTAACCATTTATTATAATAATAACTTAACCTCAAGTTTGATACCGAATAAACAAATGTATAATATATAAATACTAGTAATAATTAATAAAATAGTTAACTTATGAATTTCAACTTATAAGAATTCATAACTCATGTAACTTTAATAATAATAAAATACTACAACATTCCTCCACTCATTTTATTATTAAAATAAATACAAAATATATTGGGCAAAAGATAGATTTTTATTAATCGTGATAGGTGTGACTCTGCATTAAACCTTCACCAGTGAAACAACAATCTTTACTCCACAGTTAATAGTTGCCTCAGACTTAAACTATAACTAGTTTAGGGAAATAAAAAATTGATGCGCACACAAAATAATCTAGGTGTTGATTTGAGCTTTAATAGCTAACACATTAGGTGTTGTGCTCATCCTGATTTTCATAAGTGTCTTTCCTGAGAATCTGCCCAAATTCTCATAGAGAGCGGCCACATTTTCACTCTAGCACAGGTAAAATCTATCAAATAGTAGTCATGTAACTGTTACACTCCACCCACGAGAGCTACGGATTTTATTAAGAGTTTAGGAAAACTCAACTCTCAAAAGGTTAGAGGATAAACACACTTACACAATAAGGATGGACAAATAAATAGTGCACTTTATTTGGCCACCATCTAATTTGTCTATCCCATTAAACTTGGTTACAGGATCTCTGCTCCCAAGTTGAGTGTCCTTATATGTGGCTCATGATGATATGGGTTTAAGCCTATCCTATCGATGTATTCCAAACATTTTCCCTGGTTAAGGCCTTAATCAATGGAGATTGATCAATTAAATATAATTCACATTAATAATACCATTAGTCAAATAAGATCTTACATTATACTTTGTTTTTTCTGATAGGTTTGGATTTTCCGTTATAATAATAGTTATTCACTCTACCAATAGCAGCAGCTATCACAATGAATTAATATATGAGGAATTGATTTTTCCCATATTTGAATCTCATATAATAAATCTCTTAATCAATTTGCTTCCTCGCTAGTTGAAGCTAAATCAATAAGCTCAGATTCCATAGTAAAATTAACAATAATGGTTTGTTTTTAGATTTCTAACAAATTGCACCATCTCCCAAATTAAATGTATAGCCAATGGTAGATAAATAATTGCCTAACAATGTATTCCCGTCAACATCACAAAATCCTTCAATAACAATGTGTTATCTTTGATAAAATAAGCCATAGGATTTTGTACCGAGTAAATATTTTAGGGGAAGTTTTACTTATACCTTAGTTTTTTAAGAAAATCTCATATATACTTACCAAACTTTATATATTACAAAAATACAGTATAACATAATATGTTGAACATGCAACAAAATATGTTAAAATTTTTAATATTTTTCTTATTTTTCCTTTTTAATAAATATTTTTCTAATACCTCCACCCTCAGCCCTAGCTGGTGACTAGTCGGCCAGATTTTGGCCACCCGCTGACTAGCCATCGGCGACCAACCAAATTCCGGCTGAACATCAGCGACTAGAATCTGGCCAGATTTCAGTCGGCCGAATTCCGACATCCCGCGGGCCGGAAATATTTTTAATTTATTTTCTTATTTGCTTTTCTATTTCCTTTTTCCTTTATTATTTCTTTTCTTATTTCCCTTTTTTTCTTTCTTTTCTCTCTTCTCCTATTTTGACATTTTTTCTTTTCTATTTTTTTTAAATTTATAAAATACAAATTGTTATTCATTTTAATTCATATAATAGAGAATGTTACAATATTTTAAGTTCATATACCATATAATGTTACAAACATAACAAACATTTTTACACAGGTAACAAATATTGTTACACACAAAACGAACATTGTTACAATAATCTTGAAAAATTAACCAACAAAATTGAGAACTAGAGTATGTTACACTTTTTAATTTACATAACATAAATTTTTAACATGTAACATAGGTTGTAAGCATAACATGTCTTACTTCACACATAACATAGTTTACTATACACATAACAAATTTTGTTACACTAATAATAGTCATAAATGGTTACATATGTAATATAGCTTGCTACACATTTGATACCTTGTTACACATGTACCAAATCATGCAACTGACATGATGTACATTGGTATATGCATAGCACATATTGTTACACTCATAACACAAATTGTTTAATAACATAGATTGTTATATAAATAACATAGACTGATACACATATAACATAGCTTGCTGCATAGACAACAAAACTTGTAACACACATAACATAGTGTCACACATAGCAAACATTGCTAAACCTATAACACGTATTATTTAATAATAAAGATTGTTCAGACATAACAAAATTTACTATACATGTAACAAGCCTTGTTACACACATAACTAAGCTTGTAACCCAAATAATATAAATTGTTATAGACATAGCAAATATTATTACACCTATAACATAAATGATTTAACATGTGACACATTTTGTTAAAAAAATTATTACAAAAACATTACAAACTGAGTGAAATATTAAGAAATATGGCTGATGGAACATAAAAACTGAAAAAAAAGAAAATAAAAAAAGAAATAATTGAAAAAAAGAAAAAGAAACATAAACGGGAAAAAAGCAAAAAATAATGAAAGGAAGATTCCAGCAAGGTTGCCCCAAAAAAGAAAAGGAAAAAGAGGGGGAAAGGGAAAAAACCAAAAAAAATTGCCGGATTTCGGTAACCATATCTGGATTTCAGGAGACCAGATGTGGATTCCATCGACCAGATCTAGTCACTAGAAATCTAGCTCTGGAATCCGCAACTAGATTTGGTCACCGGATTCCAGATCTGGTCATCTGGTTGTTAGAATTCAACGCTGCCCAACCAACGGAAAGAGGTTCGCAAGCAGCTAGGTGGGGAGTAGGGGTGGGGGTGTTCGGCGGGTGGGGTGGGTGGTGGGATTTAAGAATAAAACTTAATTAAAAATTAAATCAAGTAAAATTAAAAGAACCAAGTATTTTTAAAATTTTAAAGTACACTAAGTAGATTTAGAAAAAAGATTAAAACCCAAGTATATGGTGCAAATACACCAATATTTTATTACGCAATTAATGGCTTGGTCCCCACTATTTTAATCAATATCTTGACCCCCACTCGCCGTTAGAAGCTAATGAATACGATAGATTAGTTCCGTGAATTATTCCCAATGATCGATCATTTACCAAGTATATATAGGACTTTCTAAAATTAAGCATATAAATGTCAAATGACCCCGAATCTTTTGTTTATCACTCTAAAATTTGGTCGCTAGCCCAATTTTATTATGCCTCTTGTCATTCAATCAGTTGGGCCATTTAAAGTCTTAAATCCATCCATATTTAGCTCATGAGGCCCAAATTTCAGTTAAGCCCTTTTAAATTGAAAATAAGTAATGCCAAACACCTCTTTTTCCAATGGGGCTATATTAGGTTCTTTGTAAAGCCTGAGAACTAATAGAAAATAACAAAATGATATGTTAGTAGAAAATATATAGGCTGGCTATTTTCTACTGGTTCCCTGGTTCTCTAATCGGACCCATAGAACTCAGCAAAAACTGTACCGACTTTCTCCTCAACTCTCTCCCACAGTTAACATTGAGTGTTCTATCCCCTCATATGTATATATATATATATATATGCACACAGAAAAATATATACATACATACGCAGATGTTGATCCTCTCTTATCCTCAAATCATGCGCAAGTCAGCAGAAAATCTTACTCACAAATTCAAACACTCACATTCAGCAAATAATTTCTTATATACGCCAGAACTCAGCAAATGTACATTACTGATAGGATCACAAGAAATTTACAGACTACAGACCCCCCAAAGCCATTGTCTTGCTTCGAACCTGTTACAGCCAGCAAGCACAAGCACACCATCACGCATTATTCACTGCAAAAACACAAACACCACTGTGCCAACTCCGACTTCGTACAGCCGGACCCACAATCTCATCTCCTCCTGCTATCAATTGAACATCATAGAAACACAAGGCAAAGCCACCATTAACAATTAACCACCCACCCCTTTATCGGAAGTTTTTCCACAAATCAAACCCAAAACCAAAAGCCCATGTGCTAATGGACCTTGGTCGCAGCCTCGCTGGAAACTTCCCTGGTTTCACCGGAATTTTCAAATCCAAATCCACCCATGCTCTCGTCTCTCTCAAACTCCCTCTCTGCGTCTCGCTCTCTCATTCTCACGTATCGCTGTATCAGTATCTCAAGAGTGGAAAGCCGTAATGGCCGAGCCAGGCATCAGGCGCCAGTAGAAAGGTGGCTAGAGAGGTGGACCGTATGGTATATGTAATATTTTTTACAAGAGGGAAAAAATTTTCCAATTTAGGGGACTCAGGCCCCCATGGCCCCCCGCCTCCATCATTGGAGGGAAGCACCGGCACCGAAGGTCAAAAACCACAGTTTCAAAGCTCCCTTGATGTTCTTAGGCAAATTAACCGCAGTCCCGTGATGCCTTACTCAAACATTTATGGGAGCAGTATACTAATAATTCTGAAAATAAATTTGTGTAGCGAGTTTGATTGTTTATCTTTACAAATGTGTCATTTAGCTGTGCAATTCTACAAATTAACGTGGTCTATATTAATGTGTCGGGTAAATTTCACAAAAAGGCCTTCAACCTTTGTACTTCGAATCGCCTAGCTCCCTAACTTTTTATTTTTTTTTCAAATCACTCGGGTCCTAACATTTCATAAATACGAACAAAAAATCCCCGATAACAGAATCCGTCAATAACTCCGTTAAATTGTTGACGAAATTACCTTTATACTCTTATCATTTAAATTAAAGAAAAAGGATTAAAAGTTAAGAAAAAGAAAACAATATAAAAATAAAAAAGAAAACAAAACAAATTCTCTAACACCACCGGTGCCACTTTGGCTGCCGGAAATGGTAGTATTTTGGCAGCCAACTCTACCGAACTACTGCCATTTCCGGTAGAAGAAGGGGGGAGTCTCCTCCCTTTTCTCTTTGCCAAAGATGGCATCATTCCGTCGGCCAATTGGTCATCGAAATGATGTCATTTTCAGCAGCCAATGTAGCACCGAGGGGTCGGGTGGGGAGGGATTTTTTTTATTTTTATATTGTTTTCTTAATTTTCAAATCTTTTTTTGTTTTTTTTTTAATTTATAAGACAAGGGTATAAAGGTAATTTTGTTAACAATTTAACCGAGTTATTGACAGTTTCTGTTATTAGGGACTTTTTGTGTATATTTATGATAGATTAAAAAACCAGCACGTTGAAAAAAAAAGGTTAGAGATCTAGGCGATTCGAAGTACAATGGTTGGAGACCTTTGTGAAATTTACCGTTATGTATTGCTTAATAGGCTCTTGTCTAAGTTTTTCCTTCATTTTTACAATTATATTTTTTTTTATTTAGCCCCATTCAACATTCGAACTATTAATTTCAACCACTTACACCAAGTGAACGTAAAAATAAATATGAATTTTATTTTCTTACAATAAAAAATAAACAAAAAATAAGGAGAAAAATAATTCTGCCAAATTTGTGGGAAACATTGGAGTACAAGATTTATCTTGAGGGAAACTATTAGAGATGGTCTATAATGGTTGCCCGTTTTGTAAGGTTTTATTACCACGGTGAGTTGATTGGCACAATTAAACTAATTTTTCCCACTTATCTTAATTGGCACAATCTCTTATTATTGAATGGATTTCTTTTTTCTCCTTTTCTTTTTCTTTTTTTCTTTCTTTCTTTCTTTTCTTTTTTCCTTTTTTTTTTTGAGATTCCTAATTTAAATGACGTTATTTTTATTTTGTACAATTAACTTGCAAACATTGAATGATACGATTGCCGGTAATTGAAGGAATGTGTATAACTTTTGCGTTCAGAGTCTGCTTTTAGCCTATGAAACCAACTTTTATTTTGAATTCAATTATCTAATTATATTAGTTTAACAATCATGCAATGTACGGGAAGAACAATGTTTAAAAATATATCCAAAAGAAAGTTGAACAATGAATGGAAAAAATTTGTAGATCCGTTGAAAATATAAAAATATAAATGTACAATCAATTGATTTAACAATACCAATAAACTTTTTTACTGGTGGAGTTCAAGAATATTAAAGAGACAAACGAAATTCATCTAATAATTCTTTTGTACATATGCATTAGTGGAAAATGTCAATCATCGTCATTAGGGGTGGGCGTCGGCCGGGTCGGGTCGGGTTTGGGCCCAACCCGAACCCGACCAGACAAATTTCGGGTTTCAGATTCAGAAACCGAGCCGACCCGGTTTGGTGAGTCAACCCGACTCGACCCGAGTCGGATTGAGTCGGGTTGACTCGGTTCACGGGTTGGGCCGGCCATATACCGGCCCAAATCACAATGCGGCCTAAGTTCCTAAAAAATTCTTAAAAAGCCAATTTTTTAGTGTTTTGAGTGAAATTGTCAAAAGAAAAAACAAACCAATAATAAAGAATGAAAACGTTGTGACCTTAAAACGAAAAAAAATAAAAATTGTTAAAAAAAAAAAATATCACTTAGTTGACCAAGTCGGGTTAAGCGGGTTGACTCGGGTTGCACCGAGTCAACCCGAAACCCGACTCGACCCGGTCGGGTCCCTTCTACCCCAACCCGCCACCGACCCGATTACTGTAGAAAACCGACCCGACCCGTTTCGAGTCGGTTTTGACGGTTTTGCGGATCGAACGCCCACCCCTAATTCTCTCGCAGACGGATTTCCTGCTCCTTTCCAGCAAATCCTTCCATTAATAAAGCTCAAACTTTCATCTTTTCCATTCCACAGCTAACCCCAAAAGTGTAAGAAAAAGCAAAATTTACACACTATTAACCCAAAACTATTGCCAAACACAAGTTTAGTTATATAAACATATCAGACTCTGAGTTTAGAGCCTAACAACCAATTACAGGGGCCATGTTACTTGTGTCAGATGACGTGACCCCATGTAATTAGTGGTCGGGCTCCAAACTCAAAGTTCGATCTATTTCTATAGAAAATCTAAGCCAAACACACTCATGATTGTTGCCTGGAGGTTTGACTCAATTAACGTACTTTGATGAACAAAACAGTGGTTGCCTGTGGGGGGGGGGGGTTGACAAAAACAATTGTTAATAGTACACTAACAAAACTATATTAAATAGAAGAATTATTATAGTTTTGTTTGATGGCACTATGTGTGTGCATTGTGTTTCTGTTAAAAAGTTATTAAATAGAAGAAAAAACAACAAATATTGGACAAATAGAGCAAAACTTGATTACTTGAAACTACCTCTTCTACCGGTCCGATTATAGAAATAAAGTCAGGTTCCTCATGGAGTCCAGTCTTCAATCACAGACTAACACCTCATCTGACACATACACACACACACACACACCAGATATCAGCATTTTATTGAAAACTGGGCTCCGTAAAGAACCAGAGAAATTTCCCCTCTTCTCCCCCTCTTTGCCATTGTTTTGGTACGGAAGCGAAAAAACATGAGAGCAAACGAAACTAACATTTGCCTTCTCGAAGTAATTTCAAAGGCATACTTTACGAATATAAATAGTATATATATATTTTTTATGAGTTACACACCAAAACTCAACTACCCACAGCTGGTAGTTGAAACACTACTCACTATGGACACGATTTTTACCCTCAACAAAGAACAATAATCATTGAGAGGCCATTTTTGACTCCATGATAGAGGCAGGCAGTGCTTACATGGACCAGTGAGGATCGAGGATGTGGGTTCCCCAACAAGGCCATACGATTGGTTCATATAAATTGTTTAACTCTGTTATGGATCTAGACGTGATTTTCGGATTCTTTTCACCCCTAAGAATAAGTGATCAAAAGTCATTAACCAATATATTCAACGCTTGTGTTGCTTGTGATCATATGTCTAATTATAATACAGCTTGCTTGAGGTAATGGAATCCATTGCTGAAAAGCTTCTTCAATTGAAAAGCTTCTGCAAAAGCAAGGACAGACCCTAATTGAGGAATTAGGGGAAAGTCGGTCTCTCGGTGATTCGAGAGAGAGAAAAGTCGATTCAGTCACCTCTCTTAAATCAGCACTTTTTCAGATAATATGCAAGACTGTGTATTGATTATTATGAAAGAAAGTAAAAGCAACAGAAAAATCATTGCCTATAACATTTTCAGATGATCAATGAATGCTTCGCAATTCTGAAATGAAGATCCCGATTCACTGACACTCTTGACAGCCATTTCCTTCAATTTTGAAGCATTTTCTTTAATTCCATGATCAGAAAACAACAGTCCTACTTTAGTCTTAATTTCATGCCTTGATATCAGTCCATTCTCATCGGGGTCGAGTCTCAAACCAATCTTCCAAGCGTCACAAATGTAATTCTGGTTATGGAATTGATCGGCAAAGTGAGGCCAACACAAGAAGGGAGATCGGAAGAGCGTGTGTAGGGAAAGAGTTGAATTCCATCCACAGTGGCTCAGATAACACCCGACCGAAGAATGAGCCAATACTCTCTCTTGAGGTACCCATTCAACGATTTTTGCACGCTCTGACACCCTTTGCAAGAACCCATTTGGATACTCAGCTTTCGATCCGTTGGCAATATTTGATCTAACGACCCATAGAAAAGGCCGGCCCGAAAGTTCAAGACCCGATGCAAGTTCATCCAATTGATCCTGAGAGAAAACTGCTATGCTGCCGAAAGAAACATAGATCACTGATCCATCTGGTTTTGTATCTAACCAACTTAAACATGTCGTGTCCTCCGTCCAAAAGCTACCACCTCCGGCCAAGGATTTTGTGTTATTACTGTTGAGTAATGGTCCAATAGGGCAGATTTTGGGACTCAATTTACAAGCTGATGGTTCAAGTTCATAAAATGTATTGCAGAGTATCCACTTGGCATTTCTTGCTGCTTGTTCGGAGACTGAAAACATTTCGAATAATCCTTCTGCTTCTTCGATGAACCATGGCAGTTTTTTTCCTTGCCAGGGAGGTATTTCATCCGACAGGCGCAATTCATTTTTGGTGCTACATCCTGCACAAAATGTACACTTTTATCGTTATCAAACTCGTCAGAAAAAAAAAGAGGGGGGGAGGGGATGATAAAGAGATCAAGAAATTAAACCATTAGTATCCAGTTCTCCCCGTTGAATTAGCGTTGGAATATGAATTATGATCGCCATGGTTGCTGCTGCACCGGTTTGAAAGCCTACTGTTTCGACTCCCATCTTTTCAATGATGTCTTGTACACATCGAAGTATTCCAATATCAACTATGGCACAGGAGATGTTTTCACTACTGTTTTCAGAGTTAATCTTCTCCATCAGATGAGTCAAACTTCCGGGGAGTGTTTCTGTTAGCTGTTTGAATATTTCAGCTACACTCATCCTACTCCGGTCGACCCCTGGGGGCACTCCATCTGGGATCGAGACAAGCCGCATAGGGTTCTGCTCCTTATCTTCCTCAGACATTGCAGCCAGTAGTCGTGCATGTATTACTTCTGTGTTAACGAATGTAACCGTAATCCCACGATCGGCAATTCTTCGACACAATTTCATGAGCGGCCTAACATGTCCTTGAGCTGGTGTTGGAACAGCCAAAACATGAGGTCTTCTTTTGCCCTCAGCTTCCATTGTTAATTCTTCTATTTCCGACTTGGGGTTTCTGTTATGTGTATTTATTTTAGCTAATGTCCACAGGGGTATAGACTAGTATATATGCAGCGTTTTGGTGGGATGGTCATGGAAGAGACTTGACTTTTTTTTTTTTGTGTGAATTGGGAAGAAGTGGGATTTTCCTAGCGTAAGAAGTTTTAGAGGATCATTAAGCTGAAGTCTCAAGTCGGATGCTCTTTTTTAACCATGAAAAAACGTAAAACATGGATAAGCGGCAACGTCAAGTATCAAGATTAAAAGGAGATGTATATTGGAGGTTAAAATATGATCTAATACCATATGTATAGTATAGTGCTATATGGTAAAATGATCTAGACTTTGTCAATCATAGTAGTTCTATTCATTTCATCCTCTCCTTACCAAAGAAATGTCCCAACAGAGAGGCAAATTAAAGCCAGTGAAATGGGACAAATGGAATTTTTTATAGTGGTAATATTCACAAATCATTTCTATTTAAAAATAAAATCTGATCAAATAAATCACATAGATATATTTGACTGGAGTTACTTGTATTACACAAATCTCAATCATAATTAATTCACACACAATCTAATTATATTTTGAAATAAAAACACTTCGTGAACATTATGTAGATCAAGGAGCGGCTTAATAATGCACTTGTTAACCATTTCAAACTTTAGGTATGGATGTAATAATAATTAAAAAAATTAGGCACGGTTTGGTCAGCAAATAAGTGTAATCTTAAATTAAATGTTTATTTGTTCACAATGACAATTATTTTATTGAATCATTTTACCAAAATATGTGTGTGTGTGTATATATATATATATGTATATTAATAGCTGCATCTATTTTACTTGAACATCAAACCGAGGTAGGTGAGATGTCTTTGTTGATGACAAAATAATTGTACTATGCCTTAGACTAAAAAATGAAACGACAATTAAACGGAGGGGAAATAATTTCACTATGTTTGGTAACCAACTAAAAACTAATTCTTCTATTTATCAATCAATTTAAATTTTAAATTTTAGACACATGACAACACCACATTTAACCACATATTTAATGTGATGTGAACTTTCACGTCATTTTAATCATTACTTTCACATGACATAATTAAATGCCGACACTTATATAAAATTTGAATTTTAAGTTCACCTATAAATCCACTTTTTTATAAATGGTTAGAGCAAGATTAATGTTGGGGGAAAAAATCCAAGGGGAAAAAGCTATGGGGAAAAGCTAGGGGAAAAAATCTATTTCCAAATAATGTGTAGGGAAAAAAGTGAGGGGATATGAATTGGACACGTGACGATATTTTAATGAATTAGAATGAGAGTGGGACAAATTGAATGACGAGGGAAAAAGCCAATCCTCAAAATAACACTTTCCACACCAAACCAATACATTATTTCACTAGTGGAGCGTGCGTGCATCGCACGCAAGTTGCCCGTCATTATACTTTTATTTTGGCCAAAATTAAACAAACTAATGGTCTAAAATGTAAATTAAAATTTGTGCTTTAATTGGATTCAGAATGTATACGTGGAGTATGTAGGTAATATATAGAATTGAAAAAGTCAATGCATTGAAAAATCTAAAAACCCCATAAGTGCATGTCATATTGTCTATACAGGATAATAAACACAAATATTCACAAGCCATAAACCTTAAGAGTTATTCTTTTATTCAATACCATTGTTGGATGATGGAAAGGTTTCGCCAATTGACTCTTAATTTGGAAACCTTCTACGTGTTCTTGCAATTGGAGCATTTATCATGCTCAATGAGTGATAGCAACCTTCTACATCTTACAATTGGTCATGCCCAATGCGTAACATCCCGAAAATTTCTACAAATTAAGGTAAGCAACGAAATTGTTGTTTTGAAAGAATTACTTGAATATTATTGTAAGATTGCTTGAAGATTGGTATTGAATTGACGTTAAAGAAAGATCTTGGTTGATAATTGACATAAACTAAAGTGTAATGACTTAATTGACATGAATTGAAGAGAGTGGACTTGATTGAAAGATAATGCAAGGGGAAGGATTTCTTGGGCAATTTCCCGACAAGTGTGCGGCGCCACACCGCGCCACTTGTCATGAGGTGATTTGCGCCACTTGTCATGATGTGATTGGCGCCACTTGTCACGATGTGATTGGCGAAAATCAAAAGTTATTAAAATTAGCTAAATCCTAACTATTATATATAGGGGCTAAGAGTTTCATTTTTCTTTCAAACCATTTTCCCTTTTCTCTCCCGAACCCCAAAATTCGTCCAAAATGGTTTAGGGAAGGAGAAAACCGATAAAAACCCGCCAAAATACTTATTTGTCCTTTGAAAAGAGCCCCTTACCATATATGGAAGGGTTATAGCTTGAAATATAGCTTTAATTAGGGAATATCAAGGCTTTAAAGATACTTCTTCACGTGGATTATTCGAAGAATATTTGAGGTGGGTAACCTAATACTTTGATTCCTTTTCTACATGCATAAAGTTTTGATAAGATAAGTGTGAATTTGATTGATGATTTTGATGAGACAAATATGGATTTGAATGCATTATTATTCAAAGAAAGATTGGTTTATTGCATTTGTATCGCTAGTTAATGCTCTACCCGTTTTGAATTGCTTTGTGATGGTATGGCCGTAGCCATTCTGAATTGTTTCCTGCACTATGACCTATTCAATGATCCCGGAATACAGAAGATTAGTGTGGTGTTTGTTTTGAATTGGAATCTTGGTATGGGTCTACCGGGGTTCATTGTGGATCCACTTAATTGAATTGATATGAATCTGGCGCGCACCACGGGTAGTAGTTTAACTAGTGATAGGGCCCTTTTGTGCATTGAAAAGCTTTGTACATGCAATGATTTTCTTGGAAATGAGTTTTATAAACGAAAGGTGAATCAAAGGATTGTGTTATTCACTGAGTACGTTGTACTCACTCCCCACTTATTACAGTTTTTGTAGATATTGGAGTTATAACAATTGAAAAGCAGGGCAAGCTGGGAGTTGGATCGTGCTCGCAAACGGGAGTAGAGTTGTGCATGTGATGTAAACCTGTCATTGAAACTACCACGAATTTAATACTTTTATACCCACCCCTATAGTATATATGTTTTTACATCTTATAACATATAAGAAAATAGTGAGTTATAATCTTTATATTGATTTGAGCTCTATTTAATGCTTGCCGTGCACCCGCGGCAAGCATGCCGCGGGAAGCCGCGGCCAACAGAGTTTTTTTGGCCGACCGCGGCTCACCGCGGCCAGACCGCGCCTAAGGCGGTCACGGCCAGATATTTTGAAAAAAATTACTGTCAAGTCCCTGAACTTCTTGATTTTGTTAAGATCAGTCCAAAACTATAGATTTTTCTAGAAAAATTGCAATTGGGTCTCCAAATTTCATGGTCTCTTCTATATTAGCCCGAAAGACTTATTAAAAGTTCTTTTAGGCCACAAACACTATGTCTTTCACATAATTGCTATTGAAAATTTTTCTTTTGGCCTTTTGCACCCAAATTTAACCTGGATTTCAATATTCTTCTTGCTTGGACTTGATTTTGAAATTGTGCTTTAACCTTGCCATTGACTCTTGAATTTTTGGCCATTTTATATCCAAATTTAACCCGGTTTTTAATATTTTCTTGGTCAAACTTGACTTTTGAATTTTGTGCTAATTTCGTTATTGATTCTTGAAATTTTAACTTTTGGACTATGTTATAAAACCGCCAACATGTGCACCAAATTTTGTCATTGAATATAATGGTTGAGAAAAATTTTTTCATTTTGATCAACTTATTAAAGTACGATTTTGGGCTACTGGAAAAACAAATTGATGTTTATTTTATGAACATTATAAGTCTCATTTATTGAGAATTATCGGAAAGATTTAACAAAAGTATTTGTTAAGAATTTGATTGATAAATTTTGAGCCATAAATTAAACTCATGGACCATTAAGAATTTGTCCATTTAATTGGAATGAATTTACTCAATGAATTGATGAAATTGTCTTGACTAATGAATTGATAGAATTGTTTTGAGTTACTAGATTAAGTGTTCCTAAAAATAGTAATACCTATAAAAAGTGGTTGAGAACCATGATAAATTTTAATCCTATTTTGACATCATGATTTAATATTTGGAAAGTAAATATGGCAAGAACATGGCAAGAGGCTTGAATTCAACTTCCCAACTTCGTTCGAATTATTGTTGGACCAGTGATTTTTAATGATTACTAAACACTCTAAGGCAAAACATAAGCTTGTCTAAACTCGAATAATGAAAGATTGCCTCTCTCGTAGTTATACCCTTTGATTTGATCAATTGTCTCTCTTGTAGTTACGTCCAATAAATCTTTGCACATCGTTTCAATGTATACTGAAACACTTGCTCTTGTTTTGCTGAATCTGATTTCTTTTGAATGCGATTCGGACCCTTAAATCATCAAGAATCGCCATCCATCACACGATTCATCGAACTATTGAGAAACTCTTGAAATTACCAATACTTTTCAAAACAAGAAATTTGATTTGCCAAATCTGAATGCTTATTGATTACTCTAAGAAAGTATACAAATATGCCTACATTTTGAAGTATGGAATATGGCCCTTATAATGCCCTTCAATTTGGCCATTGCCTCCTTCATTGTTGTATTCCAACAGACCTTTGCATGTTGGTTCAATGTATCTTGAAACACTTTCTTTAGACAATATTTCCAATGTTCTTTAAACCAAGAATTTATCTTATTGAACATGATTTCTTCTTGATACAATTTTGAACCCCCGAATTGTCAAGAAAAAGTTCTTGAAATAATATCTTTTCAATTCTTGCCTAAGAATGCTATATCTGATCTATCCAGGTAAACTATTTGAGTCACTCAAATATTCTTTTGCTAGACCCAACACTTATTGCCTGAAAATTGTATTTCCTTGAATATGACCTTTTGCTTATAATTGATTGGCATTATTCCTTTCGCTCTACGCATTCCTAACAAACTCATTTCGTTCGATTATTCAATAATAATCATATTGCTTTGAACTTGGACTTGAAAACATTTCTCTTTTATTGGCACTAGTGAACCATTAATTTTGAGATCTTAATTTTTGTTAACCCATCACTTGATCCTAAGCTTTGTTTTGTGTTAATCTCAAAATTAAATCAACCATGAAAATTTCCCTTTGATAAGATGGGAAACCGTTAGCAAAGACTTTCCTTTGATATATCGCCATCAGTCCTTTGAAAATTTGAAATTTATTTCTCCCTTTATACTTGTACTCACCTATTATTGATTGTCCTTGATTGTCTATTCGAAATCTTAGAATCTCATTTGGCTTCTGCCTTACTTGATTATATGCCTTTGTCCAATGCTTTTGTTGCCATTTGATCAAGCTTATGAAATTGTTTGACCATTACCTATGGGTAATAGTTTCCCTCACAACTTCGAAAAACTTATTGTTTGATAAAGAATTTCATATTCTCGCTCAGATTCCCTTCAGCTTGATTTGAATACAAGGGACATTAACTCTTCTGTAATTCTTGACTATTTGCTATTTTCCTGGCTAAACTTCATCATGCCAATGTCCCTATATTTTCATTGCTAATCGAAATACCTTTGGTATATGAATTAATACCAGTAACTTGGGAGAAAATTGAAATTTGGGGAGAATTTGTTTCTTCTCTCTGTTCCTTGCTCTCACCTACTATTGTTCCTCTTTGATTGTCTAATTGTCATCTCAGAAATTCTGCTTAGTAACCTATTACTTTTATTGCCTTTGCTTTTTATTACATAATTTCGTTCCATGACTCTGTACCATTTTGATCAAACCTTTGAGATTGCTTGAATTGTGATCTATCGCCAACGATTCTTTGTAAATTCTTTGTACAATCAGGAAATTTTACTTGCTTAACAATGAACATATGTAAAATTGACTTCCTGTTTCCATCTGCTTTCCCTCAATCTTATTTAATCTCATATGACGTTAACCCTTTGGTTGTTTATTGATTGTTACTTTGTTAACTCTTCTTGCCAGCACCCCTCTATTTCATCAAACTTTGAAACCGATTGATTTTCCTTTCTTGCCTTAGTTAATACTTGTCATTTAACTTGAAACTCAAAAGTGAAATTTTGAAACCATTATGGAACATTAGCTCGAAAATTGGGAATGTACTTGAAATAGTTATGAAAAGCATAAGATTCAAGGAATCAAATTAGTAAATGATCAACTGACAATCCAAACCCGTTCTGAATAAAATTTGCATAAAATTTCGGGTAATTGAAATTTTTAAAAATTTTGAGTAATTGCTCAACCCAAATTTTTATTTATGGTATGTTTGGGGTTAAGAAGGAAGGATAAATTTGATTTTTGAACTTCGATATTGAAGATAGATAGAAAATTCCTGCATGAAAAAGGAGTTCATAACTCAATCACGCATGTTCTTGACAATAAAAAGGAATTTGAGTACGCAGCGAAAGCCATTCTTTGAAGTGAGGACAATCCGATTGTGTACTATACTTTTGAAAAATAACTACCACCGTATTACTTAGTAAATTTCGAGGACGAAATTTATTTAAGGGGGGTAGATTGTAACATCCCGAAAATTTTTACAAATTAAGGTAAGCAACGAAATTGTTGTTTTGAAAGAATTACTTGAATATTATTGAAAGATTGCTTGAAGATTGGTATTGAATTGATGCTAAGAAAGATCTTAGTTGATAATTAACATAAACTAAAGTGTAATGACTTAATTGACATGAATTGAAGAGCGTGGACTTGATTGAAAGATAATGCAAGGGGAAGGACTTCTTGGGCAATTTCCCGACAAGTGTGCGGCGCCACACCGCGCCACTTGTCATGAGGTGATTTGCGCCACTTGCCATGATGTGATTGACGCCACTTGTCACGATATGATTGGCGGAACTCAAAAGTTATTAAAATTAGCTAAATCCTAACTATTATATATAGGAGCTAAGAGTTTCATTTTTCTTTCAAACCATTTTCCCTTTTCTCTCCCGAACCCCAAAATTCGTCCAAAATGGTCTAGGGAAGGAGAAAACCGATAAAAACCCGCCAAAATACTTATTTGTCCTTTGAAAAGAGTCTCTTACCATATATGGAAGGATTATAGCTTGAAATATAGCTTTAATTGGGGAATATCAAGGCTTTAAAGATACTTCTTCACGTGGATTATTCGAAGAATATTTGAGGTGGGTAACCTAATACTTTGATTCCTTTTCTACATGCATAAAGTTT
>CAVNYN010284285.1:0-31980 GCA_963692815.1 Nyctanthes arbor-tristis | reverse complement strand
TATAAATCTGCCTTTGAAGTTACTATAAATTTAATAGTTTCATGCCCACCTCTATAGTATGTATGTTTTTACATCTCATAACATATAAGAAAATAGTGAGTTATAATCTTCATATTGATTTGAACTCTACTTTTCCTGTAAAATTTTTCTAATGACTTGGAGCATTTTAGTAATCAATGAAATATATTTATTAATATAATTTCTTGTATTTTTGTATTTCTTGAAAAACCTAGCTTTAATGTTTCTTTAAAAGTTTGACGATTTGTTAACTTATATAATTAGCTTTGTCTATTAAATTCTGTAAGATAAGATAAATTGGATTGTTCTGCACGTCCCGTCCCCGCTGTTTGAATTAAAGCTTCCACCACAAAATTTGTAAATTAACATAAGAAATTCAGAAAAATTGGAGAATTAGTGGGGGACGTGACAAGTAAAGGGAAAAACCAATTGCTTCTTGTGGAAAGAGAATGGGACAAAAAACTCCTTGATGGCAGGACCTGGTTTCCAGGCCTATCGGGACCAATGAGACGCTTAAGCTGGAATTGCCGAGGGCTTGGTAACCCCCATACAATCGCTGCTCTTTGCGAGATTATTAAGTCTCGTCAGCTAGATGTTATTTTTCTTTCAAAAATGTTAGTTTATTCAAATAGAATAGAAGCTCTCCGCATTAGGATTAATTTTGAGGGAGCTTTATCTGTTTGCCGTATAGGTTGTAGGGGAGGTTTGGTCGTTCTTTGGAAATATAATAAAGATTACTATGTTTCTTCTTATTCGACCAACAATATTGATCTCATTGTTTGTTACAATAATAAGGAAAATTAGCAACTCACCGGCTTTTATGGCTATCCCAAACGTAATAGAAGAAGAGATTCTTGGGAACTACTTTGATATCTACATGGAATTTCATCTCTTCCATGGTGTTGTATAAGGGATCATAATGACATCCTTCACTCAACCGGTAAGTATGGAGAGCGAAAGCAACCTACCTACTTGATTAAAGGGTTTTGAAATGCAGTGAGTGATTGTTCTCTTACAGATTTACCTCTTATGGGTCATCAGTTTACTTGGGAGAAAAGAAGAGGAACGACAAATTGGTTCCAAGAAAAGTTGGATAGAGCCCTTGTTTCTCCTTCATGGGTTTAGAGGTTTAAAAGGGCATATTTGCTCAATCTCGTGGCACTAGTGTCTGCCCATTCTACCCTGCTGCTACTTACCGATGGACAGCTTATATAACAGCCGAGAAGATGAATCAGGTTCAAGAATATTTGGATGAAAGAACAGGGGTTATGAGACAAGTTGTATAGTTCCTTAGAGGGTTTCATTGGTTGTGATCTTCAAATCATGTTGGACAAAAGTCTTAGAGAATTATTTGCATGGGGACGGAAAAGATATAATGATTTCAAAGGAAGAACTACACAATTGAATTCTGAGATTGAGAGGCTCCATTGTGAAAGTGATAAAGATGTGGCTGTGAGGTATCGGGCCAAGAGATCAAAATTGAGAAATGTTTTGCTTCAAGAAGAAGATTATTGGAGGCAACAAACCAAAGTTTATTGGCTTCAAGGAGGGGATGTGAATATTAAATTTTTTTCATGCCAAGGCATCTGAACGGAGGAGCAAAAATTGAATCCAGCAGATTAAATATGAGGCATGGACTATTTATAATGATGAAGAGAACATCCAAAGGGTGGCAAAGAGCTACTTCGAGGAGCTATTCGATGAGAAAGAGGCTAGGCCGGATGATATGCTTTGTTGTGTGGATAGATGGGTTAGGAAGGAGGATAACAACTTTCTACTTGCACCATTCACTCGGGAGGAGTTTAGAAGTGCTATTGATCAAATGCACCTGGACAAATCCCCAGGTCCAGATGGTATTAATGCCGATTCGACCAACAGGCATGGCCCATTATAGGTGATAAAATTTCCAAGAATGCTCTAATTGGCTAATCAGTAAGAGCTTCCATTTGTCTCTTAATAACACCAATATTGTATTGATTCCCAAAAGTGATAATCCTACTTCCATGAAGGAGTTTTGGCCCATTTTTCTTTGTAATGTGCTGTACAAGATTATGGCTAAGGTTTTGGCTAATAGATTGAAGATTTTATTGCTTGGAATAATCTCTAAGTTTCAATCTGTATTTGTTCCTGGTCAAGCTATCACCGATAATGTATTGGTGGCCTTTGAAATTATGCACTACATGAAGAGGAAAATGAAAGGAAAAAAAGGGAGATGTGGCTATGAAGGTAGATGAACGTGTTACCTGGAACGTGTTAGTAAGGCATATGACCGTGTTAGCTAGAACTACTTCAACAAAATTATGCTTCGTATGAGCTTTTCTCTAGAATGGACAGAGATTATTATGGAATGTGTTACTTCAGTCCAGTACTCAGTTTTGGTTAATGGCATTGAGGTGGGATCTATTAAGCCTAAGAGGGGTTTAAGGCAAGGAGATCCGCTATCACCTTACCTCTTTATTTTGTGCATGGAAGGGCTATCTGCTATGTTCTAGCATGCCGAGAATAATAGAGAACTTCATGGCTATCGACTAGCTCAAAGTGCACCGAGTGTTAACCACTTATTGTTCATGGACGACGTTTTTTTTCTTCTTCAGAGCCACTGAACGGGAATCGATTGTGATAAAGAATATATTGAGTAGATATGAGGCAGCGTCTGGACAAGCAATTAACTATGAAAGTCAGGCATCTTCATGAGTCCTAATGTTAGTCCTGACTTGAAGGGGAGAATTTCATCTATTTTTGGAGTTGAATCCAATCTCAACACTGGGAAATACTTGGGGCTACATTTTTTGGTGCGTAGGAAGAAAAAAGAGGTCTTTAATTACCTTAGAGACCGAATCTGGAAGAGAACGTAGGGCTGGAGCGGAAAGATGATGTCACGTGCGAGGAGAAGTATTTTGATTAAATCTATTGCTCAAGCTGTCCCAATGTAGTGACGGGAAAATTTTAAGAATAAAATTTTATTAAATAATTATGTGTTAGTATAATCTCGCATATTTTAAAGAACGATCTTAGTGCTCGTCTAGTCATACATATTTTAAGAACGTAATTAAATTTTATATTAAACAATTTTATTTTAATTCCAATTACTCTAATAAAGTCCCAAATCTTTTTATATTATATATATATATATATATATACATATACGCACACACACACACAACATATACATAATTCAATTATAGCTCTTTCAAAGAAAATCCAATTTTTATTGTCTTTCCACCCAACATATAACACGTTCTCTTCAAAATCGATCTCAAATGAGAACTCAACTCCTTACACATATACTATTCCAATTCCCATCCAGTGTCAAACAATCAATTGGATTAGAATACTAACTCAAAACCAATTACCCACGGGCCATAAATTCATACTTTCATCCAATCTCTACCATTTGAAAAACGAAGTTGAACTAGGAGTTTTTTTTTTTGCCTCAAAGCCTATAGAATCACCCCCTATTTATACGTTTTTCACACAAAAATTTTCAGCAAAGGAATAGGCGCATTCTCGAGTCGGGAAAAAACACGGTATTCGCCCTCTGTTCTTTTCCCTTTCCAGATGCCTGAATGTACACGTGATTTAGAAATTAAACATATATACACATCACCGACTCCGCTTGTCGACCCCCATTCACCGCATATTTAGAAATTAAACATATATACACATCATCATCTCTGCTTGTCGACCCCCATTCACCGCATACGCATCCTTTCTTCCCTTTCAGAATTTCCTGTGCATCAACCCATACATGTCCATATACCCATGAACCCAAATGCATATATACCATTCACATAGATAGATAAGGGTTATCACCAACACCCAACTTCTACACCACCACCCCCATCTCTACGGCACCACCATGCCAATTGACATAACGTCGCTGCTGCCATCGTCAAAACCAGCCACCCGCACCCCCTTTAAACTCACTGCAAAACCACTACCTGGTCTTGTCCACACAAATAGAAAGAAAGTAAGGAAAAGGAGAGATAGGAGAGTCACTGGCCGGTCTTGGGCCGCCAGATTGTCTTCTCGCAGTGGGCTGAGCACCGGATTTCCCTTCCTGCGGCAACGTGCGCCATGTCTCTCGAAAATCTCTATTTCTCTGTCACTGAATTAGGAATATGCCGAATTGAGTTCTAGAATTGAATATCATATTAAATTGATTTTTCACTCAGGTCCCCAGGTTTCAGAGTTTAGCAAAACAATCCCTCTAGTTTAATCTTACTTATATAGGGATGCCAACTTCTTATTTTACCTTTTGGTCCATAAAGTTTAACATTTTCTTTTTGGGTCCCAGTCCTAGAATATTTCAGAACTTCAATTTAGTCCATAAAGTTTATATTTCCTTCCTATAAATAATTATTTTCTTAATTCTAAGATAATTTAATTTCTTTTGGCTATACGAGGCGTGAAGATCCATAAACAAATAAAATTCTTGCAAAAGTTGCTCAACTCGCAAAGTTTATTTTTTGAGCAATAAAATATTATTTGCTCATTCTTGAATATTTCCATTACATGTGCCTTGACATTGATAAGTTTTCATATTATTATCATTATTATAAAATTTATTTTCCCACATGTTTTTATCAGCTATTGTATTCATTTAAAAAGGAAGAAAATATTTTAATGTTTCGGGTTTTAGAATTCGGGTGTCACACCCAACCTATATTGTATGTCTATTTTCCTCCTTCCTTCATCTTTATGTGAGGAAATTCAAAAAATTATGAACTCTTTCTGGTGGGGCAAAAGTTTGGACAGTAAAAGAAGTCTTAAATGGCTGCGATGAAATCAACTATGTGAAAGACAAAAGCATTGGGGGTTGGGATTTCGTAATCTAATTGCGTTTAATTTAGCTATGCTTGCTAAACAGGGGTGGAAGCTGATCAATGATATAGATGCATTTGTTAGCAAAATTCTCAAGGCTTAATTACTTTTCAAATAGTGACTTCCTCTCGTCTTAAGTTGGGTACAACCCAAGTTACACAAGGTGAAGCATTTAGGCATCTAGAGAAGTTTTAAAGAAGGGCTGTCGTTGGAGAGAGGGTAATGGCAATAGCATTAGAGTATGGTCCGATCCTTGGCTTCCGGGGAATCCTCCATTTATGGTTGAAACTATGGCAGGGGAGATTTTGATAATATGCAAGTTTGCAACCTTTTTAACCCGGATAGGATATAGCGGGATATGAATACCATTCGGGCTCTTTTTACTAATAGAGATGTTGAAGAGATCAGCGAGACTCCCTTAGTAATTCCAATATGCCAGATAGAATGATTTGGCATTTTAGTCGAACAGGTGATTATCTAGTAAAATCTGGATATAGGGTTACCATGGAGGATAGGAATGGAGCATGTTCGCTTCATATTTTTGGTCCGTAGGATAAGATCTGGAAGCTCAAAATTCCTCCTAAACTGAAGTTCTTTGTTCGGCAAGCTTGTCCTGATTGTTTGCCTACACGTGCACGGCTCGTCCAGAGAGAAATGCCAATACAAGTCGACTGTGTGTTCTGTGAAGGTGAGGCCGAGAGTTGTTTACACAGCTTGGTATTGTGCCCTTTTGCACCCAACTACTGGAACTTTGCTAATGTTCAACTGGCACACAATGAATTTTCTTGCTTCAGAGATTGGTTTTTCCATCATCTTACCAGTGGCAAAGAGGAGATAATTGAGTACTGTTATGCACTTTGGAAACATAGAAATAATAAGCTATGGAATGGGCACAATAATAATCCAAGCATGGTGGCCACGGTTGGCCTAAACTTTCTCCATGACGGGAAGGAAACGAGAAGGGGAGGTCAAAACACGAAACCACAGTGATAATCTGGTGGTGTAAACCTCCAACCGGCTGGTGGAATGCAGTAATAATGCAACATTATTCAGCAAGGATGGCCCTATATGTTTCGATATGGTGCTTCATGACAAGTTGAGGGAGTTCAAATGGGGACGTATACAACACTTGGAGGCCAGATTTTAGGTCAAAGTGGCAGAGGGATTGGGATTACACGAAGGGTTGAGCTGGCTATTGTCCACGGGGCTTTCAAATGTTATTGTCGAGCTGGATTCAAAGGGTGCAGTTGATGCACTGAAAGGGCTAGAGGATAACTCGGAATTTGGTCTCTTTATCAATGATTGTAAAGAACACAAACTTCACGATGCATCACATAAGCTAACGAGCCATTGGCGTTGCACATGCCTTAGCTCGTCATGCTAGATGTTTTTGTAGCCCATGCATTGTAAATTCCCCTTTCCCCTGGTTGTCCTCTATTCTTGATTTGGATGTTTCTTCTACTGCTGATTCTAATGAAAATTAAGCTTCTTTCCCTAAAAATTAAAAAAAAAAAATTGTGAAATTGGGTGAATGACTTTTGAGTTTTGACCAACAAAACCTTTTGAAACTTAAAGGTAGTTATATTTTGTCACCATAAAATTTGATTGTCCCACCACATTTTAATGCCATCACAAATAAGAGTGAAATTTGAAAGATACACGCACTATAAATTCACATTCAAACCATTACTAGATATATATATGTATATATATAAATAAAATACGGAAAATTGCAAAATACATCCCCAGAACCCCTAGTCTTGCAAGCGTGGATGTGAAGCTTTAAGCATTGTGAGCTTAAGCGTGACTAAGCGACGTTTAAAAGTTAAAAAGTTTTCATAATTTTTTATTTTTAAATTTTTAGTCAATCTAAAGTTATTAAATAATTGAAATATGTATACTAAATTAAATCTAAAATCATAAATATTATATCTAATTTATAGTTGTAACGCCCCGCATTCTAAGCACTCAAGAAGCTACTAAACCTTATTCTATTTCTTTTGAAAATGCAGAAATTAAACAATTACATAAATAAGTGCGGATTTTTTTATTTAAATAACATAATAATATTTCATAAAAACCAATATCCATCAATTCCAAATAAAAACCATTGTCAACATTTAATAAAATATTCTAACTTTGAAATAACAACAATGCAGTCTATAATTTATTTAAACAGGAGAAAACATTATTTAAAAGTTAAACAGTAATTCAATTTTCTCCATTTTCTCAACTGCCATCTCCGGTCGAGTCGCTCCCAGCTCCAGAACCTGAAATATATTTTTAACAGAAAGGTGAGTGTTTCACTCAATAGATTCCTTGCACTATCTTTAAACATGCAATACATATTATGAAGTTAAACACATGTACACATGCAACTAAATATGTGAGCTTGTCATTTCAAATAAGCTAATTATCCATGTCTGTAGGCTCGCCAAAATGGCAAGCTAGTCTGTGGGCTCCCGATTAAGGTGAGCAATATTATACGCATATTTTCATATTAATTTTGTAAATCATACAAGCACATGCGTAAACACATACATCACTATAAGAAATTTAGGCACTCCCTGCAAATTGTTTCTGCGGGGGAAAAGTCAAATTTTTGTATGCGGAAACATTTTGAGACGAAATTATTTTGTGGTCAAGTTTGAGGCGCAAACCTTGTGACGAAAGGGTTTAGCCGACAAAATTAAAGACTTTGTATGGAAAGATACAAGTCTACAAATCCTTTGACACAAATGAAATGTGTCGGCTAAAGTTTTTCACGACAAATATATTCATTAAGAAAAGTATTTTTTGCTAGCAAAAATACTTTCGTATGGAAAGATATAAGCTTACAAACCCTTTGCACGCAAACCAAACATGTCTACTAAATTCTTTCGTGACAAAATATATTCGTCTAAAAAATGATTTTTTGCTGACAAAATAATTTTTATTTATAGCCCAAGCAATACTTTTCCCTACAAGAAACTTTTTTATTGGAAGAATATTTGTAATCTTATGTTTGATTCTACAAACTAACATATAAATCATTTCGTAGACTGATCAACGCTACTAATTCTCCACAAAAAAAATTTTCAATGCCACATTTTGATCGCAAATAATATGGATTATACACACACACACACATATTCAATGTATGATATTTAATTTATCTTATAAATTGATTCAAATTTAATAAAACAATTTACAAAGGGGAAAAAATTATACAAGTCCTAGTGTTAAAAAATTATATTAACTAAAGAAGTCGTGTCAAAATGCATCAAAACATCAAATATAGTTTCAATGAAAAATTAAGTGAAATCCCTCATAAGGTACTCTACTTCTCACCACGGCTATCCTTGGTAAAATGGTTAATTTTTTCCCCTAAAATAACAACCAAGGAAGCTCCAATGGTGTAAAAGGTGATAGAACAAACCAAGAAACTTGACCATATAGTGGCTCCAAGGATTGATGTCAAGCTTGCAATATTGAATTATTACCCCATAACCTTTTAACGTTTGCTGCAACCTTTGTTCTGTCTCCACTTGAGCCACGTTCTGCTTCTAACTTCATCTCCATAGTTTTTCACCTTGACAATTTCACAAACACTTCATACACATGTCCATCCACCTTTGATTACTGTCTAAAGAGTCTCCAGACTGCCATGGGGACTCGATTGAACTTTATTATTACTTATCATCCCCCAGACAAATGGGCAGTCTGAGCACACCATCCAAACTTTAGGGGACATCTTGAGAGCTTGCGTGTTGCATTTGGGTGGATCCTTAGTATAGTTTGCCTATAATAACAGTTTTCAATCCTCTATTGGCATGGCCCCGTACGAAGCATTATATGGCAGAAGATGTTGTTAGCTGATCTATTGGGATGAAGTCGGTGAAAGGAAATTGTTGGGGCCAGATATGGGGCAAAATTGAAATGATTAAGTGCAGGAATAAGACAACTCAAGATAGACAAAAGAGTTATGTTGATCTGAAAAGAAAGAATGTAGAGTTCCTGATGAGAGATAAGGTATTTCTTAGAGTGACACTAATGATGGGTGTTTTGCAGTATGGCTAGAAGGGGAAGTTGAGACTGCGATTTATTTGGCCATTTCAGATATTGGAAAATGTTGGTAATGTGGCATATAGACTGACATTGTCGCCTGAACTTTCAGTAGATGACGTTTTCCATATTTCTTTGTTGAAGAGGTATATTTCTAGCCCGAGTCACATAGTGAATTATCAGAATGTTGAGATTCAGAAAGATTGATCCTATAAGGAAACTCCTATATTCATATTAGAAAGAAAAGCCCTTGTCTTGAGATATCGAGAGATTCCCTTAGTCGAAGTCTAGTGGGGTAGACAGGGAAGTAATAAAGTCATTTTAGAAAAAAAGGAAGAAATTAGAGACAAGTACCCTGACCTCATAGATCAAGTAAATCAAATCTAGAGGACGAAATTTATTTTAAGGGGGTAAGGTTGTCATGACTTGAAAATTTTAGTATTTAAAATTTTATTTTTCTAAGACGTGCCGCTACCAACTTATGCCAATTTAAATTTTTTTAATTCAATTTAAACAATATGTTTTAAGTTAGTTAACTGTTATCTAATAACTAATTTCATTATTATTATTATTATTATTTTAAGTTTAAGTACGAGAAAGGTTAAGTAAGTTTAGTTGTATATTATGATTTATTATTAAGTGTTCACTTTTGTGAATTTATTTCTTTTGAGCCATCCAATTTTTTATATTAAGTCCAATTTATCTTACAACATAATTTAGTTTGGTCCAAATTTCTATTTATCAAATCCAAACAATTCTCTGATCTCATTCAATGTCTTTTGTAAGCCCAAACGAGTACTCTATATTCCACATAAGAAATTTATTAGAGATAACCTGAAAAATACAAAAGTTTTGTACACACTTTTTAAAATTTAGGTACATGAAGTTTTTTTTTTGAAAAATCAGGTGTTTCAAATATTTTTACATTGTGATATCGCAATATTACAATAAAATAATCACAATTCGCCAAAACACTGAGTCATATTAAAATAACTCGTCAAAACACTGAGTCACATTAAAACAATTCGCCAAAACACCGAGTCACATAAAAAACAACTCGCCAAAACACCGAGTCATATAAAAAAACTCGCCAAAACACCGAGTCACAATAAAAACAACTCGAAAACACCAAATCACAATAAAACAACTATCCAAAACACTGAGTGACATTAAAACAGCTTGCAAAAACACCGAGTCACAACAAAAACAACTCAAAAAAAACCAAGTCACAACAAAGAAAACTTGCCACATCACCGAGTCACAACAATATAACAACTTAGCAGAAAAATCGAGTCACAACACAACAACTCGTCAGAATAATCGAATCACAACAACACAATAGAGTTGTTTTGATATGAATCAAATTAGTTTTTTTTTTTTTAATTGAAACACTAATTTGGCGAGTTGTTGATTGAAAAATTAATCTCATCCAGAATAATTAAATTTGAAACACTAATTCAGCACTAATTTTCAAAATAGTAATTCTCAATTGAAATCTGATTCAACACAACAACACAATCTCGTCAGGAATAATCAAATTAGTATTTCTGAATTGAAACACAATCAGATTCAACACAATCTGAAATAAAAAAATTAAACAAAATTAAAGAAAAAAACCCTAATTTGAAGCACTAATTTGAAAAATAGTCTCACCGGAAACCAATTTAGAAACAAAAGGAGTTAAACATGACAAAATCACCAAAGAGAATACTGGCCAATGAACAAGTTGCAGAAGAATGGAAGGATGGTGCTTGGGGAAAACAAGAATTGGTCTGTGATCTGATACATGGTCAGAAACAAATGACTGTTGGTTAATACATTGCATCATCATTCCGCTGAATCAGAATTCCCTCCTGTCTCTGTTCCTGTATACAAAGTTAAGCAGAAACACAATCTTGCCGGAGTCAGAAACACAATCTCGTGGTGATGGAAGCATACCGTGGCAGTGATGACAGTGGCATCTATGATAAAACCAATCGACGAAGAAGAGAGAGATAGGTCGTCTAAAATTAGATCATGAAATCGCGATCTGAGATATTAATTTATCACTCCATCATCTTGAAACCGAACAAAGAAGAGAGAGATAGATCATCTGAAATTCTGACATCGATGAGGTGTGGTGGCGGAGACATGTGGTGGTGGCGGTGGCGACGAGGGTGTCGGGCAGGAAACACACACAGACACAGCCTGAGAGAGACAGAGAAAGGAGAAGTGGGGTGTTTGGGAGTGGGGTGACCTGATTTTTATACTGTATGTTTGGTCCCTGATTTTTTTAAGAAGGCTATTGTAACCACCTGCTTTCCCTAATTAAACCAATTTATTTGGGATGTTAATTTATTGTTTCTTGGCCAAGTTGAGCCCAAATATGTAGGCTTGCATTCCAAGAATTTCCTTTTATAATGGCGGCAAGAATTCTTTCTACGCCTTAATTATGTACAAAAGGATAATACAGTCACAATATTTATTATTTCTTTGGTTCCATGAAATTTTTCCATATAATTATTAGGGCTAAGCAAGTTTTCCTTACCTATATATATGCACACGTCTTGACCCTTTTCATTAAGCTATCGTAGCAGCTGAACAAATAATTGGTAAATTGTCATCTTTTTCTCCCCATTATCCACGCCACCGTTTCTCCTCTCCCATTCACTGATAACCGTTTTGCAAATGAATACACAACGCCAAACAATTTCCTCACCTTCACCACTATACATATTGCCCATCATATGCATACTCACACACATGCAAATATAAATATATATTTATACACTTCATAAGCAGAAACCCTACATGCATACACGTTTGAACATTCTTAAATACTCATACAAAATTTATGCAAATTCCACTCTATCCCTCTCCATAATACATCACCCGCCGCCATCATCAATTTAATTTATTTAGAAAATGGCTTTGACAGTAGAACTCTCGCACGCACACTTACTTCTCTCTCTCTCTCTCTCTCTCTCTCTCTCTCTCTCGTATATGTAGAGTTGGGAGGGAGTTGTCATATGTTAAATTATTTTCTTATTAGCTTTCTCTTTCAAGAAGTTTTGTGGCAGTGCTTTACATTTTTAATTAGTAGTATTATTATTGATTATTATCATTATTTTTACGCTTTATCTTCCTAATTTATTAAAAATAGTATACTAGTCCCTGGAAATTGTTATTTCCCAATTCTTGGAACGTTGTTTCGTGCCCAATCAAGTTAATGAAACTTTTATTTTATTTATTTATTTTATTTAGATTGATTTTAACTAAATTATTTTCAATAATTAGTATATCATCTAGAGTTAGTATTTAGCCACTACACTTCATTTCATGTTTTATTTATTTTGAGTTAGTTTAAAATTTCTTTATTAATACTTTCAAAATACTAAGCTAGATTTATTTATTCTTTATAAACAAGGAGTGAAGAATAAGAGTAGCTTTGCCCATTAGCTCACGCTTGAAGAACGTAAGGTAGGCTTATTTTTCTACAAAAAGTTATTTTCAAAATATGCGCAATATTAATTGATTTGTGCTATGAGTATGCATGTGAATATGTTATTTATGCGTTTATTATATGCATGAGCTTAAGACAGGACGAGACTATTTATTATATGCATGCATTACTTGAATACTATGCGCGCTAGCATTGATATGCTTCATAGCATGAGACAAGAGTCGGAAACATGCATTTACCATACGATGCTTGTTTTCGAGTAAAGAACTTTCATGAGATATTCATGTAGATGCATGCTTATTTGTGTATTCGTGGTATAAAATGATTATTTTGTGCCAAATCTACTAAGTATTTCTATGAAATACACCTTTCAAATTAAACATTTTACAAGTTCAGAGTCAAAGGAGATGTGTTGAGAAATGGTGGCATTATATTAAATAAAAATTATTTTGGAATAATTTAAACATTATTTACATATTCTTGAATATTTCAATTACATGTGCCTTGACATTGATAAATTTTTCATATTGTTGTTATTATTATTATAAAATTTATTTTTCAGCATATATTTTATCTGCTATTGTATTTATTTAAAAAGAAAGAAAATATTTTAACGTTCCGGATACTTTAAGTTCGGGCGTTACAGTCACAAATAGTGGCAAGCAATTTTATAACTGCAGGTGAAGACCTTTTGTGAAGAATTGGGGATAAAGAACTTTTACTCTGCTCCTCATCACCTAGAGGCAAAGGGACAGGTCAAAGCCATTAATAAGAGCATTAAACATACGCTAAAGGCCAGACTGGAGGCCTTGAAAGGTGCATGGGCTTAGGAGCTACCTACAGTTCTTTGGTTGAATCAAACGACTTGCAGGACTACAACACACGAGACTCCCTTCTTCCTTACCTATGGGGCTGAAGCAATGGTCCTAGTAGGGCTCTAGGTCCCAACTCCTAGGGTTTTATTTTTTGATGAGGCAAGGAACAATGAACTCCTCACCAATGAGCTTGATCTTCTGGAAGAAAGAAGAATTATGGCTGAAGTAAAAAACACGGCTTACAAACAAAGACGTGCAAAATTTTACAACTCCAAGGTCAAAATACACAGGTTCGAGGTTGAGGACCTGATCTACCATAAGGTTTTTCTATCTTCAAAAGAAGTGGCCTCTGGAACCCTAGGTCTTACGTGAAAAGGACCTTATAGGGTAAAGAGATCCAATGGAGCCTACGAGCTCGAAAACATGGAAGGAATTGAGCTCCTGCACCAATGGAACACTGAACATCTAAACGAGTCACGACCTTATTACCACACAAGCTCGTGGACAAAGCTAAATAATCAAGTTGACAAGGGTTTTCATGAAACCCATACGGTCGAACGAACTGGGCTTAGAAAACTTCAAAGTTGTAACTGAGCTAGAAGTTCACATGGGCTTTTAAAGGTCAACTTAAATCAACATTGGTAAGGAAAGTCAATGAGCTAAGACTTAATTATGTTAGAGACGTTGTGTAGATCGGAAGAGGATAAGGTTGGTTACCCACGATCTCAATGAGCTATCAATCTAAGAATCTATGCTCAAGTCCTCAAATGCAATGACCTAGACCCAATTCAGTTTAGTATAACACTCATGAGCTTACAATGTCATTATTAAAAAGAATAATCTAACAAGCTTGCAATATAAACTCACTGACAAAGGAGTTGAATCGATAAAATACTTAACAAATAACGATGAGTTGACACTTCAAGAAATTAAAATTTTCGTTAATAAGGGAACAGTACAGAGCGAAAGCAAAATAGAATTACAAAGAGCTTAGAGCACATCTCTCAGCAGTAGGAGCAGCCTCACCAAGTGTGGCCTCGTTCTCATCCTCATTTAGCTCTCCAAGCCACAATCTTTTTTAGTTTGAGCGACATGCTCCTTAATGAAACTCAGATCACATTCAAGACGATTCTTCTTAACCTCAACAATGATGTCCTTTCCAATTTCCGGGTAGAGCTCATCTATGCTACGTTTGAACTCATCTGAGGCTTTGCACTTGGCGACAGCCTCCTATTAGTCTACAAGGTGATCTACATGACTTTTTCGTTCTAGCTCCTACTCCGCCTGCTTGAGTTTTGATCTTTCTGCGGCTAGAGAGGTGTCAAGCTCTTCATTTTTCTTCTTTATTCCTCCAACTTTACACAGAGGTGGCTAGCCTCATCCTAAGAGACCAGCAACTCATGCTCCTTTTCTTAGAGGGTGAGCTCAGTGTTCTTCTTTGCCTTCGAAGCCTTCTCAGACTTATTTTTCAGCTTGCCACACTTGTTCAGCAACTATCTAACCCTATCTAGTGCATGAGACTCTAGGACTACCACGCGAGCTGTGAGGACAGAGCTCATCTGGAGGAGGTCAATGGTTGAAAGAGTTGAGGCATAGCTCTTCCATTTTTTAGACCCACACCTAGCCATGTTTATCATTGTGTCAGTGAGCACAGCAAGAAGACACGTAAGATCACTCTCGATGGGCTTGTTTACTAGATTATACCTAAGCAGACCCTTTATGTGCGTTAACTTTGAACTCTCCAGCTGGCCATAGCGATCAACGTAAACTGGGAGAAGTAGGTAATTAACCACCAGGTCAAGATATGCCTTCTCTTTGGTAGGTCGCCCTTCTTCAACCACCGCTGGGCTGTAAGAAGACTGAGCTGTTTGAGGAGATGGGCTATGATCTACTGTAGGGCACTTTGCCTTAGACTCTTTGATAACAGTCCCAGTAGCTGGGAGTGTCCTCTTACCAAGAGCCTTCTCCTCCCTTTGCTTCCTCTTCCCCTTCTTTTTCTTGAGGTCTTCAGTCATTTGGGTTGTAGTCCTAATTCTTCTCTTCTTTGATTCATGTACAGCTTGTTTCTGAGACTTTGAGAGAAGCTTTTTCCCTACAAAACAAAATAAAAAAGTGTGAGTTTAACATAACAAATAATTGAGCTAAAAAAACTAGCAATCTACGACCTTTTGGTTGTTTGGGTTCCTCAAGATGTCCTTTCCTCTACCAATAGAAAGATCAACCTTGATCAGAGTATCCTCATTAATGAGGTCACTCACTTGGCGATGAATCTCATTGAGGTCAGCGACTTCTTTGACTTGCTCTGTAAAGGGTGAGATCAATAGAAAACCTCGTTCAGTTCCTACAAAGAAAGAAAAAAGATTAAAATTAGAACAATTAGGTCAAAACTAAACACAGCCTAGAATGATGTTTACTGTGGTCACTATAGGTGGTCACACCAGTCCAGAACCATCAGCATTTCTAGCCCAAGACTGACTCTGGGACTCTCTTTATCAAGTCGCCCCAGAAGTATACCCCTCCTACTTTAGGTTAGGCTATGACATAATACCGACTCTTGCAATCTATGCGGGCCTTAAGCTGATAGTAAGTTATGAAGCTCTCAGGTCATGGGATGTTGTATCCTCTCTCTTGCCACACTGCCAGAAAACTAATTAACATCTTCAGCTATTGGGAGGGATATGAGAGGGCTTGACGTCTAGGAACTGTAAGTATTCATCCACAACTGGAGGAAGAGAAAGCCTGAACCCACCTTCAAACATCCTAGAATTGACTGTCACACAGCTTGCTAGGGGGCAATGAGCTCGCTCTCGCTCATAGGGCACCCAAACCTCGACCCTGTCCGACACCTTATACCTATACCTGACCTTATAGACATCATTCTATTTGACCTTGGACTGAAAATTATTTGTGGCCCAAAGCACATCAGGCTCAATTACAACTGGAGGCCTACCACTAAGACCTGTAGGAGCTGACCTAGAGGTATAGCCCATCCTCACCATTGTAACACCACCTATGGGAATGGCTTGAAGGAAGACTGGGCTTTCTTGGCCTAAGGTTGATCCTTCATCCTCCTCTGACCAATCTATGTCATAGCTCTATCACTTTGACTCCGTTGTCTCATCCTCCGTCCATTCTACCTGGACATCTCCACCATCAACCCTTTCAGGCGACATGACCTTTTTCTCTGCCGTCCAATCAACATTTGCCTCAGCCTCATTTTCTCCCAAATCCTCAACCCTCGGCTCACTCCTTCGTGCTCTTCCGATCTCTCTTTCACAGACACTCAGCAATCAACCCTACTGATTAGATGATTCATGCCCTAAGGGAACTACTTTTAAATTCTAATCAAGACGAAAGGAAAGAAGAAGAAATTACCTTGCTACGAAGAAAAGGGTATTGTTGCATGTAAGCGATTCCTAAAGAATGCACAAGTGATTAAGAAGAGCTCGGTGAAGCAGAGAAATTCTTGGAAATTTTCTAGAATTAATCGAAGGAAAGTAGTGAGGAAAGAAAGAAATGGGGGTTTATAAAAGAGTCGGAGAAGTGAGAAGACAATCTGGGGAAGAAGAAGTAGGCATCAATTATTAAGGATGATTGACGTTCTTCCTTCCTGAGGTCTGCCTGCCAACAAAGGAGAACGACATACACTACAAAGGGTCCAAATAATTCAAAATTGAAATATCTCAAAGTTGCGGTAGCGTACGCTATAAGCTCGCAAGAAATCAGACTTTAAAGGTTCTCCTTCTCGGAGCTCAGAGTAACCCTTGAGGGGGCATTTGTTTATACCAAGTATGAGGTCAAAGTCAGCAACCTTTGAGTCAAGGGTTGACCCACCAAGCCAGATCTGGTGACCTAGTAGTGTGGACCCATGACTAGCTAACCCATGAACTACACGAGCTCAAGGGCAACGGGTCTCTGCCCATGAAGTCAACAATTAGCTCTTCAGGTCAACTCATGAGATTAGCTCACAAACTACTAGGTATTAGCAGTGCTCCCACAAGCCAACTCATGATTCCATAGACTCTAGCTATGATACAACTTGCCAACCAACTTACAAGTCTTATCACTTAAGGCTGATGGGACTATTGCATTAATTATAAAGTTGGATTTTTCTTCCCCATGCAGACATTTAGCAAGTAACTAGTCAAAAAAAGGCTCACACTTACTCTAGCTAATTGTACTTGTGAGACTTCTTATTTGCTATGCATTAATTGCTTGTAATCATTACTTGCAAATTTGTATAGTATAAATAGAAAGAGATCCATAAGAAGACATGGATCCCCCTCACTTGCAACAATATTTGTCTTCAACACATTTATTTCTCTCATTACTCTCTTCATTAATTCACCAACCTCACCAAAACTCTCTCATTTATTGCTCAAATTAACTCAAACACAAGTTTCCCACATAAAAAAATTTGTTTTGTTGGGTCAAAGTTAAAATTTGACATCAACATGGATAATATATTTTTAATCACTTTCAAATTATTTTTCCTGTGTAATGCACATGTGAAAGGCTAGTAGAAATAAAAAAATATAAATTAAACTGAAGAAAACAAAACCTCTGTGGTCTGATAGCATACTAGTGGACTTCTCAAATCCTTGATTAAAGATTTGATTTCCCTCACTCAATTACCTTTATAATGATAAAAAAAAAAAGAAACAAATTGAACAAACTGCTATGTTGTAGCAGTAACAACAACAAGAACAACAACTACAATATAATAATAATAAAAAAATTAGCATATGGTAACTTAAAAATGAAATTACAACAAAACAAAAATAATATTCCATCTGTCCCACAAAGATATTCTCTTTCCAAATTTCACGCAGATTCAAAAAAGTGATTTATGTACTTGGAAAAGTAAAATTAACTCACATAATTCTTATAATACCCCTATTTACTTATGAAAAGTTCATTAGTTCACACATCACTAAGTTGACCATATATTGTTAGTGTTTTTAATTCCAAAAAACATTAAATAGGAGTATAATAGGAAAAAGAAAATTTTAATGCACGTCTAAAAATTAAAGGGGAATATACTTTGGGACATACAAAAAATGAAAAGAGGAATATCTTTTTGGGACGGAGGGAGTAATAATTGGACAATAAATTTTGTTCAGTGCACAAATTCCGAGAGCCTTGAATCTTCCTATACTAAAGATGGCAGCCCGCACTTCTTCTATAAATGGCAGTTCCAAAATGGGAAGCTGATCATCTAATAGTCTCGCATCATCCTCTCTAAATGTCTCATTAAATAGCTAATTGACTTCATGTTCACATGTTGTTGGGGGGAAAATAACTGGGTGAAGTCACAAACAACCTCTGCCATGCCATCTATATCATCCTGCCACTTTCCCATGCTTATCAATTAGGCCAAGAACATTTCCCTTTTTTTTTTTTTTTAATAAGTTTTCCACAATTTCTAGCCTCTTCATTTCATCAACTTCATGATTCAGCTGTGCCCGACTATAATAATCATCAACTTCATTTCCTTTTTGCTCTTTTTATGTCCTCTATATTATATATTGTAATTCTAAAATAATTAGACATTGTCTGTTACTAGTTATTCAACTAGCAAAATATCGGCTTTTTGGTTTCCGCCGCAGAAACTAGGAGGCAAAATATAAGAACTGCTATTGTCATTTATTGTGCTACTTTTCTCCTTAAAACCCATAAGACATGGAGAACGCATGGGATCCATGCCCAAATTATCCTTTCGGGTAAGAAGCGCTGAAGGAGCAAATTGAAGGGTATTGCATTTCTTACTTGCTTATAGCTTCTTCTCTCTTAATTGGTAAGCTCTTTTGACATTTCATCTCTCGTGGAATACAATGGATTTAGCTTACCCATATAAGAGTGTAACTGAAAAGTTACATTTTAGAATATGCATTCCTAACTTACCTTAATAAGCAAAATTTAAAATTGGTAGTTGTAGCTTAATACTAAATATGGATATATTAGTAAAATAATGTAAAATTAGACTTCTTAATAATTAAATAAGACTAACGTTATATTTAGGACAATTTATAAAGAATAACTAAACGATTTATTTAGGGTGGACGGAGTATATATAAACACACCCAGGAAGCTAGGCTAACCCTCGTAAATTTTGTACTTAAATGCACAAAAATTGATTGTGAGATTACAACAATCTCAAATGACTTCAACATTACACTAGCTAGGACGCATAATGTGCACGTATTTCTTTTATAATAATTGTGTATATACTAGTGTACATAAACATAATATCTTCTACTACTATGACATGGAGCGAATTAATTTATTATTTGATAATATGAGTCAGCCTAATAGCTACTTCTTTGGGGGAAAAAAATAACCATCAATCAAATAGTTGGAGTATTAGTTTCGTTTGGCAATAAATATTATGAAATAGTAACCGAAATATATAACACTAGAACTCTAAAAATCTCATCGGTGATCCATTCAAACTTGTGTTCACTCACCAGAAAATGTTTCACCCTACCCGATCAAAGGTCTCTTGCTCCACAGTGTCGTGATAGTGCTGAATTTGCGTAGGACTCGTCTCGAATATCAATGTCAGTCCCCTCACCTGAAAAAATTTCCACACCATGAGACATACACAATCTTTAAATGGTGAACCCGTATTTGTTTTCTCATCTATTACTATTTTTTGTGTCTGTGTATAATTTTCACTGTAATTCTTCTTCTTATGTGAACAAAATCGACTACTCTGAGATCTCTATTTTTATGTTGTGTAATAACATAGCTCATTTGCAATGAAAAAGTTATTACATTTCGATAACTAATGCACAGTGTGAGCGATTCACATAGAAGAGGAGTGAATTTCATCTAGTCCTTGCTGCCCAAGGAATAACATGAAGAGATTCAAGTTAGTACCACTGATTAACACCAAAAAGTAAGATTACAAATATAGCAGGATATATTAACCAGCCTTTGGGAAAATTTACCGCCATTTTTTCTCTTCCCAAGTCAACTTCAACTTCCACGTTGTCAATTTGCTCTATCAGGTGAAATCTGCAGTACATGTCTGAGGTTCGATATGGGAGTGAAGAAACGATGCTGACAATAAGACGCTCATATGTGAGGGTATGTTGGTAATTGCTCATATTATATTATTTTGAATTAAATTTTGGATAAAGCGAATTATATTCCAGGCACACTTTTTTTCTTTGGCAGCACATCACAACACATATAAAAAATAAAATTTATATCTAAACCACTACTGATTTATATATAACCCCCAATCTAAATATAATTAATGAAATAAATAAAAAGAGATAGATTGAGTACACTACATCACCATTTTATCAATCATTTTGGTAGTACACCATATTTCCATTTCATTGTTCGTCTTAACAGTACACCACATTGCGAGTTTTATTTCACATCAAGAATTCAAGTGAAGTCATAGCTGCAACATGTTAGTGCAATTGGGACGACTCCAACTGCAGTGACCCAAAAGTCACCCTAGAAAGTATGCCATATTGCAACGACAAATTTTGCGCCTCTAAAGGTGAATGACTCTAAAGAGATGGCTTTTAGTTGTCACGGTAAGTAAACTGTCTCCCCTTTAGGTTGTTATATTTAGAGACGACATAAGTCGGCGTGCCTATAAGTCACCACTTGTCTTGGGACATCTAGATGTTGAGTCAGTAAATCGAATGTCGTCGCAATAACTTGAGGTTATATTTGTCAATTTCTATAAAGTACAAACATATGGTGGGCTGGCCCATTGGCAACCTATCCACCCATTCCAATCGCTTCTCAATTGCCCTATAGAAGCAATCGCTATTTTCTCTTCTCTCAATCACCTTACAGTCACTAGCAGCGCCAACTGGTTCTTCCTTCCGTCCGGCAGTATTACAGGTAGTATCAGGTAGGTAGAATCTTCACTCTTTAGACTTAATTGTATGTTTTATGATGTGTGTGCGAGGGATAGAGAGTTGCTGTGATAACCTCAATCCCACATCGCTTAGGTAGAGAAAGTGAGACCAGTCTATAAGCTAAGAGATCCACTCCATCTGACATGAGGTTTTTTGGGTGAAGCCCAAGAGTAAAACCGTGCGGGTTAAGCCCAAAGCGGATAATGTCATGTCAAAGTGAAGCGAGTTGTTACAGATGGTATCAGAGCAGTGTCCAACCGAAAGTGTGGCCAACGAGGACGTTAGGCCCCTGTAAATGGGGTGATTGTGATAGCCTCATTCCCACATCGCTTGGGTAGAGAAAGTGAGACCAGTTTATAAGCTAAGAGATCCACTCCATCTAACATGAGGCCTTTTGGGTAAAACCCAATAACAAAACCGTGGAGGCTAAGCCAAAAGCGGACAATATCATGTCAAGTGAAGTGGGTCGTTATAGTTGCTGGGAAACTGATGGGCTAAAATTGCTTCACAAATGGGAAGAAAATGAAGTGTATTTTTTGGGTTGATTTTCTAGGGTTATGCTGGCTCGGTTGGTGTGATATTACACTCACAGCTACAAATTGCAAAAACAAATCCTCTCAATAGCCTTAAAAGTTGAGAATTTTAATACCCCCATTAACAAAGAGCAATGAGAGATGGTCAATTAATTATAACTGATATATAAAATGAGGAGACAATGGATGGCTATTTGGACTACACTGGACTATAGCCCAGTGCAGTCAAGTTTTTTTCACGAGTATACATATATGAAATCAGCGCGCTGAACCCATTTTAGCTAATTGATTACATATTTTATAAAGGCCAAGAAAATCTTCTAATTTAAATGTTACATCTCTTTGGTGATATGGATTTGTTAAAAAAATATTTGTCTTTAGGCAGTATGTGTTTGGATTCATTGAATTACGGCTTTAACATTCAAGAATCAACATATTTTATTTCTCCTGTTGGGAATTGTTGTATGCACTTTCTATTTTTTTAACATAATTATCTTGTAGCTTTTGCAATTTTTTTTCTTTCATTATTTTGCTAAATTGATATGTATTTATTGGGTTGTTTGTTCCATTTTTTAATTAGAATATTATTAGATGATTGCAATTGTTAATTATGGATGATGAAGAATGCAGCTTGACATTATAAAAATTTTGAAAAATGCCCAAATTTTGAATAAGAGTGTGTCAAAGCCCAAACTTCATTAATTTTACCCAAAAAAAAAAAAAGAAGTATTTAGATTGTTCTAGCATAAATCTCTCTCTCTCTCTCTCTCTCTCTTAATTTTTAAATTTGAATAACTATCTCATAAAGCCTTAAACTATGCATAAAAAGATTCCCGTGGTTTATTTTGTAGATAAATCATGAATGTTTTCGTTCACTGAACAATTGTAATTTCGACTTGCCTGAATTTTAGAGTATACTTTTTTTTTTTTTTTTTGGAAATGGTTTTTGGTTATTGTTTCTAGATAATTGATACATATTTATTTTTTTATTTATTGTTTTAGTTGGGAATTGATGATTACTCCAAGAATAATATGTTTGTAATATGTAGTCAAAGGTAATGTAGTTAACTCTTTGCACAACAACATTCCTTGTTCGAGGGGCAAAGGTCGTAACTGAATAGCATAAGAAACATTAAATTCTCAATGTAGAAAATATTATGCTGGGTATCATTTCATTGGCTATAGCACCAATATAGAGGCATATTAAATCAGTTTTGGTAATATATAGCTCAAACGTAGGTTGGGAAACAGAAGCTGAATAAAATGAGTTAAAAGATGAATGGAAAACAATAACTTGTGGTGTAGTTCCAATTACTTTGAAAGTTCTTGATGGTTTTGGCTGAGAGATAACTACTGCATAGTTATGATGTTAACTAGTTAACTATTAGGAATTATAGACAACATGCACAGCGGAAATAAAGACTACAATTCCTACACCAGGATCAAACTTGCTCTTAGATAAATTTGTGATCAGAAAGTTACCTAGAACGGAATAGCAAATTCAGTTTATCTGACCACACCATAGCTGTCCAAGTGTCCAGCCTCTAACAGTAACCCACACAGCGAAGACAAACCAAGAACATGAACTTTTTTTAGTGGGGATTAGGGTTTCTGTAGTATCTTGTGCTAGCAAGTTAATACAGAACGTGTGTGAATGTCGTAGCAACTCGAGACCCTAAAGCACTCTATTTATAGATTTTGCAAGAAACCCTAATGCAACCCTAATCAGATTAGGATTATAGAGCCTATGTACGGTCCGACCTAATTAATCTTATTAATTAAATCTGTCCATCATGTACAAAGTCGATCCAACAATTGAGCCTTATACATTAATTCCAACATTAACAGTTTCTTTGACACTGTCAGGAGCAATGGCTGACATAATGGAGCGGCACTACTACAAAAAAGCATAATAGGCGTAAGTTCTAATGATGAATATGCGTCGGTTGTGACATAAACACCTGTGCAGGAGACGCTCATTCTCAAGGTATGCGTCGGTTGTTGGCCGACGTCTAAAGTTTTCAATAGGCGTCGGTTGTTAATATACAACTGACACCTAAAGTCCACTTAAAAAATAACTAAATCAAATAAAGAATAGGCGTTAGTTGTTACTATGCAACCGACGCCTATTCTTAACTTTAGGCATCGGTTGTACAGTAACAACCGACGTCTATTCTCTCTCTCTTTCTTTTTTTTTTTTTGTTGACAATTTTTGGTCATAGAATCTCAGCAGGAATAATAAACACACTTATTCTACTGAAATGAGGTGTTCTAATAATTTTATCCGTGTAATAAATCGGATGCGTAAGAAAAATAGAAAATGTCAACAAGCTTCGACTTAAAAAACGCGAAATAATGGCTCTAAAGAAAATATATTTGGCATCTAAATGACACACTTCCAAAACTTTTCATTTTTGATTCATCTTCGAAGGAAGCTAAAGTTAAATCTAATGACAAAACCTTTCACAATAAATCACACGCTTCTAGATTTTTTATCCAACTTGAACTTCTCATGGTAGCCACCGGTTGATTTCGTCGTTGGGATTCTCCTCACCGTCGGCACCCTTTTCCTCACCGGTCGTGTAGAATGAAAGTTTCGAGTAGGGCTTTCATTTTCATAGAGCTAAAGGAGGAGGAAGAAGAAGTAGTAGTTTCCATGGAGAAAACATGAAGAGAGTTGTAGGTTTTGAGAGATGAAGAGCCAGGCATATAATTTTTTCTCTAGTTTTGGAGGAATCAATAACATGTCTTGTAAAAGAGGGGATTTTATAGAAAAATGCACCACTATAGGCGTTAGTTCCTATAGAGGAACCGACGCCCATTCCCAAAAGTTGTCGTGCACTAATTACCCAAAAAAATAAAATATAAAAAAAATTAAATTGGCACTATAGACGTTGGTTCCTATGGAGGAACCGATGCCTATTGTTTGAAATTCAAAATTTCAAACAATAGGCGTCGGTTCCTCCTGCCAATTTAATTTATATATATTTTTTAAATTTTGAAATTTGAATTTCAAACAATAGGTGTCGGTTCCTATTGTTTGACTATTTATTATATGTGATGTATCGCAACATTCTAATGTGACGGCCTTTCTAAGGCTTTTAAAGATGGATTGTAGGCAATCTCTGGTTGATTTTTTTATTTTTATTTTTGAATTTAGATACTAAATGCCGTTAACGTTTTATAATAAGCCGCAGGGACAACTCTAGCAATTACATTTCTCACTAAGTTAGCCCAAAAGCCAAAGTTGACTGCCCATTTTCCTTTTTCCAGAGAGTTTTTAGATTCAGTTGCAAGTTCCAAATATTCGTTGTTTATGTTCGAGTGTGTTTGAATTGAGAATTGGGTTCTGCGTCATTGATATTCTCATGTTTGATTCTGCAAATACCATTTAACTTAGTGTTTCTTGTTTTAATTAATTGTTAGATGCATGAGACTTCTATCTTTTTGTAATAATCTTTTAATTTATTAGAGACATACATTCCAAGATTGAATTTACAATATAGATTGTAAACAAGTTGTGAGAAGTTTCCAGGACTTATACAGATCAAGGAGGGGATTAAATGAAAGGGTTCTTTAGATAAAAGCCCCTTTTACTTATAAAGGGTTTAAAAAATACTTTACTTTTGAAACTAATTGTAAAAATATCTTTTCTTATTGAAAAAATACCCCTACACCAGTTTTTATTAAATTAATTATTATTATTACCATTTATTTATCATCATCATCATCATCATCATCAAAAACCACCACCAAAGTCAATGTTGCCACTATGGCCCATCACCACCAAGTCATCACCACAAACACCAGCATGAAAACACCGCCTAATATGTAAACACGATTAAAAAATAGTAAAAAAAACTTTAAAAAAAAAAGAACCTAGAAACACATCGTATAAAAAAAAGAACTAAAAAATTAAAATTTGGTAACAAATACCAACCAGTTACCGCAAAAAATCTAAAACGGCTAGAAATAGTTTTATGCATAGAAAACACCAAAATTATGAGAGTAACAATCTGAAATGTAGGTGTTGCCTCTAAAAATTATAGTAACAACCATAAAAAGTAAAATTTGGTAACAAATTCCAACCACTCATCGGAAAAAATTTGAAAAGCTAGAAATAGTCACATGCATGGAAAATTATGGGAGTAACAATCTAAAAGATAGGTGTTACCACTAAAAATTATAATAACAATCATAAAAAAACACGGTTACCATGATAACAATCACTAAAATACATAGTAACAAAATCATCGGTAACACTAATACATGATCGGTAGCATAGTCACAATCATTGGTACCACTAATACATGATTGGTAACACTAATACATGATAATAATCATCAAAAATACATAGTAAAAATCATCGGGCAACACGTCAAAAAATAACAACATAATGGATATTAATTCAATTCGACCGGTAACTTAAATTTAAAAAATAAGATAAGAAATTTAAATCTGAGATAAGATATTCACTGTGATGGGAAAAAAATAGATAAATAAATAAAGTAAAAAAATTAAAAGAAAAAGCATTGACGACAATGTAATGTCTTCTCCTCCTAAATGAGTGTCTACGGCGGTGGCTTTCACCTCGAAAATCCCTTCTTCAATGCTCAACAATGAGACATCAAAAGTCCTACCACCAATATCAAAGATCAGCACATTCTTTTCACCACTTCTTGAAGCTTTCTTGTGCAATCCATATGCAACTACGGCAGCCATTGGCTAGTTTAAAATCCACATAACATTGAGCCCAGCAATTGCACCGGCATCCTTCGTCGCTAGCCTCTAAGAATCATTGAAATAAGCCGGGATAGTAATAACAGCATTTTTAATACTTTGCCCCAAGAAAGCCTCAGCAATTTCCTTCATTTTTGTCAAAACCATCGAAGAAATCTCCTCAGCCAGAAACTGTTTCTCCTTACCCTTATAATTAACAACAATCATGCTCCCAGAAGAAAGCCATTCTGCGATCATTGAAACATCGCAGCCACTGAAATAGGAGCAATAGAAGTCGCCGGAACATCGCAGCAGCAACAATAGTCGCCGGAAAATCACAGCAGCAGAAACATATCCCTGCCTTCGCAGCAGCCGAACAGCAACGATCTGCCTCCCCCCGTCTATTCAAGGTCAAGTAATGGTGGCGGCGGCTGTAGTGGTGGTGGCGGTGGTGGCCGCGGCGGATCTTGATAAAGAATCGAGAATGGTGGCTAGGTTGTTATATATATATATATATATATATATACACACACACTGGTATAACACCCGTGCGATGCACGAGAAAAATAATGTTAAAAAATTATAATTAATAGGAATTTGAAAAGTAAATGATAAATATTTGTACATCAGTTGAAAATATTAAAACATAAATATACATCAACAAAAAAAAAACAATTAGACCAATCCACTTGTATGGCATGGTGTAGATGTCCTTATTTATTGCACATAACACCCCATTCTAATGTTAAAACTTTAAAAAATATATATTCTATTGTTATATCAATCAAAATTCAAACAACATGCTTGACCTATGAATTGATTCTTTGCATTCTCAATATCTTTGAAATTTTAGAATTTAACATTTTATGATTTGAAAAATTCAAACTTATGAAAAATGGAGCTAATATGAAAGAAGAATAAATATTTGTGAGAAATTTTTTATATTCATCTTTATAACCTAAGAAATTTATTAGAGTTATGATTTTTTGACAAACAAACCTAAATGTAGAAACATCTTAAATTTCCAATTCTCGACTCATTTTGCTAAAACATTAAAAATGTTTAAGAAAAAAGCAAAAAACTAACCCCTGTGAGTGTTACTTGCTTCTAATAAAGCCAAAATCTCTCTAAAAAAGTTTACATTCAAGTAAAGGTGATTGCATTTGTTTTACATGGAAAATATCAAATTCATAGAAAAAATTCGATCTTTATGCGTTTTTTTAGAAAACCGGAAATGGAATTTCAAATTCCATGTTAGGGGAAAACAATGAAAAATAGGCAAAACATGATACAATAAATTGGCTTATAGAGCACCAATCGATGACACAGATGTTACAATTGATTTAGATTAATAATAAAATATAGATATGAATTTTAAGTTAATGAAAATTTGAGAGTATTATTTATTGTCTTTTTAAGAGTGAGATTTAATGTTGAAATTGCCAAGTTTTAAATGTTAAGAGTTAGATTATACAATAAGGGAAATGTTCGGGTTAAATTGCAGTAATTAGTCACTTCAAAATAGAAAAGAATAAAATAAAAAAATGAAAAACAAAATATGACACCAGTCATGACGTCAGCCGTTTAGAAGGGGAAAACTTGTTTAGACTATTTTTGATTTAGATGTATATAGATAGATAATACGCACATGTATATAATATAAATTGAATAAACGCTAAGACGGAGATTGGAGATGATCGAGGAAGAGAACAAAGGAAAAGAAAGGTAAAAGCACGTTGGTAAGAGGAAAAATAAAAAAAATGGAAAATGACCTTATTAGTGACATCATCAATTTAGGCAGGAAAACTAGGTTAAACTTCTTTTGATTTAGATATATATAGATTAAGTTTGAAAGCTTAAAACTAAATTGGATAATATGATGAAATGTTAGGGTTAAATTATACAAATTAACCATTTGAAAATAGAAAAGAATAAAAAATAGAAAATTAAATATGAGATCAGCATGACATCAGCAATTTAGATGGGAAAACTTGTTTTGACTACTCTTAATTTAAATATATTGATATATATGGTATAATATGTAAATCAATTAACAATAATATAATTATTATATAAAAAATAAAAATAATAAAAAATGGGGTGTTTTTATAATGTATAAGGGTATATCTACAATTAGTTTTAAATTCAGGTGTCAAAAGAAGTGTAGCACTTAAAAAGGAGGCTAAATCTCTAATTGTCTCTAAATGAAGATTCAAATTTTTCACTTTAAAATTGGGCCCATCACGGCAGTTGGGAGTACATGTAGCCAACTAATCAACCTATAGAGGCGACAATGTTGCTGCTGTGCCGACAACAATTAAGGGCCTATTTAATATCATTTAAAATTAGATTGATTTATAATATATTTTAAAATTTAAATTTTTAAGACGTGTTACTTAATTTAATTGGTTAAATTTTGTAAAATAGTAAAAAATTGTTACTTGATGTAATAAGTGTGTGAAGTGTTAATTGTGAAATATACCACGTGTCCCAAAAATTCAAAATTCAAAATATATTATAAACCAATCCATTTATAATACATTCCAGATGGACCATAATTATTTACTAGCCGACATGTTCCCGAGTAATGATCTGTCTACTTCAACTGGGGCTGGGCTGAAACTCAAATTCTGGTGAGGCGGAGGAGATTTCATGGTAAGCATCCTACATTTGAGATCATGTTGACCATTTTGTTGAAATTGTTTCTCTTGTAATTGGAGCCGACGACCTACGGTGCATGGTTCTCCTATAATTTGTATTTTTTTTTTTCATTTTAGGACAGAGTTCGGGGATTTTTTCTTGGGTATCCCCTGTTTTGCATTTGTGTAAAATTTATCTACATTTTGTATGGACATTTTTGCACTTGTTAACGTTTCCAATGTATCATAGGGGTATTTCCTAGCAACATATAGGTCTATACTTGTTGGGTTTGTTGTGAAAAACAATCCAAAGTTGAAAAGGAAAAGGAAAGGGAAAGAAGAAGAATCCTAGGAGGAAAAGGAATCCAAATCATAGAAGGATTGCCTTGTCTTCCAGGGAAACGAAGCCTATAAATAGAGATGTTTTCTTCTTCTTTTATACACAAGTGGTACAAGCGAGTTGAGAGAAAAATTAGTGAGTCTAGCACCTTGAAGAGTTTTCTTGTAACTCTTCGTGGTTTGTTCGAAGTGTAGAAAATTAGGTGTGGTAAAACTCAAGGTGATTTTTCCGGTGTCACTTGGGTCGGGTCAGAGAGTCTTGTGAAGAAAAATAGTAGCTTAGCGTCTTGGGATTTCTTATGTTGTTTGCTGGTTGGGCAAAGGGTAGAAATTGGTAGATGCGGTAAAGCTTGGTATGTTTTTTTTTTTGTTGTACTTGGGAGATGGGTTTTGGTGAGTGAAAATTCTGTATGGTTGTAGCGACTTTAATCATATAGTGGAAAACTTTGACAGTCCGTTAAATTCGTCTTCGTTCTTTTATTTTTCCTTATCTCAATTAAATTCCTCGAACAACGGTCATGCGGGCGTAATCGGGGAATTCACCTTAATTCCCAACAATACTTACATTTCAATTAACATACATGATAAACTTATACTCTTATATCTTCTAGACTTGATAGCATATATTAAATAGAGAAATGTAGACAAGGATCCATTGACACATGAAATCAGAATAATTAGTTTTTCTTTTTGTCATAATCTTTATTTTTGGGAAACAATTTTACATAATTCTAACTTGGCATACGTCTTTGGTAACTCTCTCTTTTACTTGGTTAACTCTTCAATATGTGGAAACATTAACAACCAATGTTATAATATTCTTGTGATTACAGAGAGATTTAATTGCTTCTCAGTCATATAAACCAAGTGTAAAATTACACCACTCCCGGCACATTTTATAATAGTTTTATCCCAAAATTTCAATCAAATGAAATAATTTAGGTGACAACTAATGATACTCTAAACCTCTATTCATTTATGCTAAGATAAAGAATATATGTGCAATGAAATGTGATTAAATAATTAGTAGACTGCGTTTTGTGTGTTGATTAATTGTAGATTATAGATAAACAAGCAGTGTAAGTTTTTTTTTTTTTTTTTTTGGTTGGAAAGCGGTGTAAATGTTGGTGAGCACTTAGCAAGCAACGAAGACACTTAAGGAAATCCCTACAAAATGTGGTTAATTAGTTCAAGACGTGTTGTTAAACGAACATCCCGCATTTATCCCCTAGTTTACAGTTTCTCCTCAATTTAGCAATTATTTCATGTAATTAATTTTCTATTTGTTTCTTTCAGAGTCTCAAACATGTGGCCAGATAAAAGCTAGGCGAGGATCAGGAGTAGGACATCTCACGAGTTCTGAAAGATTTTATAAATCATTGTCGGCCGCTTGTGAATGACATACTCTGGCTGCAGTCAGCAAAGCACATTAGCAGACGTGGATTTGTGGAGAGTTACGATGTTTGGATTCATCATGGGAAAACTCTTCCTCAGCCGGCTGCCGGGCCCTCAAATTTGGATCACCAATTCTTAGATGAAATGGTCAATGTGATGGAGGACTTAGACCCACATGAATATGGCGAGGATGGGCACGATTAACAGTATGATGACTTGTACGAGGCAATGAGAACTGAATTGCATTTTGGGATTTCACCATTTTCGACATTGAATTTCTTGGTTAAGCTAATGCATGTTAAAGTGAAGAACAAGTGGAAAAATCGTTTGATGAGATGTTAAAGCTGTTGAAATTTGCCTCCCCGAATATGAACCTTGTGAGCTCGTACTATGAGGCTAAAAAGTTGCTTGCAAGTTTGGCGGTAAGAATCAACTTCTTGTTGTGAAATAGGTCACAATAGAAAATACATGACATTCTCATGTGATGTCCACAATTGTTCCAGCCTCTCGAGTTTGTCTTATAATGGATTGAAATGGTGGTAAAGTATTAAGAACATACCTCACACTTTTAAAACTTAAATCGAACCACCCTATCACATGTTTTCCTCAGTAGAACCGCCTACGCCTTTTTCTTTCTCTGTTTTTATATTGGTCATTTCCCAGTTTTGTTATCTGTTCTTTTCCCCATTTCTTTTCCTTCCACTGCTTCTGGTCCTGCACAATACAATAAACAATTAGGCCATCAAATGATGCTTACTATTAATGGGATTAGTGATCCCATTAATCATGCTTAGGCTACGTGCTTCAAGGAGAAGACTTGTAGGTTTCTTTGTGTTTCCTGACGTGTTCATTAGCCATTAAATTATTCTTCATTTATGTAGAAGAAATGTTCGTACATTTTATAAGGGTTAGTTTCACAAATCGTCCCCAACCTTTGAGTTTAGTCTCGATTTCGTCTCCAACCTTTGTTTTGACACTTCACAGCCCCCAACCTTTGAAAAATACACACAAATCGAGATCGGAATTTTACTATTCCCCCAAATTTGTATCAAAATGACAATTATACCCCCCATAAACATTTTAAATTTTTTTAAAAGGTTTAAAAATAATAAAAAACTAAAAAACCCACCCCATCCCATCCCCACCCCCACCCCCACGTCCCCCTCCCCGGTAGTAGTAATTCAGGCAACGGCTGTAGGAATGGTCCAATCCTGCGGCCAAAAAGGGGGTGAATCCCCCAATTTTGCTACCATTCCTAGCAGCAAAATGCGGGGGGGGGGGGGGGGATTCACCCCCTTCTGTGCTGCCGGAAATGGCAGCGAG